>JAOQMP010111925.1:0-14054 GCA_027563575.1 Erythroxylum pedicellare
TCATTACACATGCGAAGTTGGAACAACAATTAGATGAAGAACATATGGTATTGACGGACATAAAAGGTAGTAGATGAACTCGAAGGAAGATCTTCTAATTCAACTTAACATGCAAAGCTTGGTTTAGGCCCTAAAACCTTCAGGTGGCATAGCATTCAATAATTTGGTCAAAATTCTTACTCCTTAAAGTCTCATTTTGGCTATGGTTGATAGTAAAACAAAAACTACCTACCTTGGAGCACCTTTCATTCCTAACTATCCCAAATTGGTGTATCCTTTGTAACTAAAACAATGAGAACCTCAAACATTTATTTTTTATTGCTAGTTCTCAAAAGAAGGATGAGAAACTGTAAGTAAATTGAGGGAGTTGACTAGTTTCAACTGCTCCTGTTGCTTCAGTAGAAGTGGACCAGATAAGGAAATTTCCTACTCACCAATCAACCAAATAATAGTAGGAAGTGCAATATACAAGATATGGAGAAAAAAAACTCAAGAATTTTTTTAGTAGAAGGAAAAAATAGAAAGCCAATTGACTCTCCAATTTAAGGATTGGATAAGAAAAAAGCTACTATTGCACAATATTACCTATCTAGCTTTTTAACCAACTCTTTTGGCAAACCATTGTGTATGGATGTTCAAACATCCAACATGGAAAGAATTGATTACACCAAAATATGTGTGGAAATTAAAAGAAATGCAGTAATGTTTGAGAGTCTATCTGTGATGAAATTAGGTGAAGCAAATGAGATAGACCAAGCAAAGATAGTTATGAATTATCCTTAGAAGCTAAATAATTTAAGTAAAAAGTGGTTGCTTACTGGTAAAGCCTTTAAGAATGGTTAGCAGGATGAGGTTCTAATTTTGGAGCTTAATGCAACATAAGCAGATGATACAAAAGGACTAGCTACTAAGGAGCATTCCAGAGATATTGAAATGAAAGGAGTCTGTTAAAAGCAGACAACAGAGTAGTGAATGATAAATTGGAGATTATCAGCAAGGAAGGTATAAATGATTCCCAGACACAAGAAAAATGGTGAGCATGAAAGATTTGAGTTAAAAATTGATATGGAATAGAGGGTCATTACACATGCGAAGTTGGAACAACAATTAGATGAAGAACATATGGTATTGACGGACATAAAAGGTAGTAGATGATCTCGAAGGAAGATCTTCTAATTCAAGAAAAAAGGTCTGGTAAAAGGAAGGGTAGGAACAAAATTAAAAGTGGTATCCCCTTAGATGGAAATTTTGGGTTAAACGACTATCTTAAATAGTACATGATGAATAGATGGTGTTTGATAAAAAAGTAGGTCTCTTGATGAATAAAATAAAAGCTCCTCTTGCACAACTAGGACTAAAGTTTTTGGGAGCCACTTGGAAGCAAATTACCAACCATAATTACCACTGCAATGGTTGTATAATATGTTTGTATAATTCAAAGATTCTCCAGGTATAAGCAACGAGAATGATGATGCATTTGCTTTGCCAAACTAAAGATTAATCTACTATCTTTGAAGTCACTCACATATATGCTTCTAATTTTTATTTCCAAAGAGAGTTGTTATGGTCTAAATTGTAAATAATATAAGTTGGAGTGCAAAATCTATGGATAACTATTGGGGATTTTAATTGTTCTTTGAGTTTAAATGAAGTTGAGGATGGAACTAGGTATAAATAGGGGCTAGTAGAGAATTGAATCAACTTTTCCAAAAGGTGAACTTACTAGATTTAAGAGCTACAAGAAGGCTTTTTACATGGATAAATAAGCAATAAGGAGTCATATTGATTAGGAAAAATTAGATAAGGAAGTTATGGATCAAAATTGGTTGTGTAAATTTTCAAAGTCATATGCCCATTTTAGAGAGAATCAAATTTTGAATCATTTATATATACTTATATAAAGATGACATAATAGTGCAAACATAGAGCCCTATTTTGATTCTTTAATGGGTTCAAACAAATGGAGGGCTTTATGGAAATTATCAACAAATGTTGAAACATTAAAGTGCGTAGGTACAAGAGTTATTAATTGGTGCAAAAGCTGAAAGTAGTAAAATATACAATTAAGGAGTTTGTTAGAATGAAAATCCATAGTCTTACCAACATTAAGATAAAGCTGGCAGAAGCTCAAGCAATCTATCATCATCATCCTCAAAATTTATAATCAAGATTGTTGAAACTAGGAGACTGATGGAATATCAAGAGGAGTTGTCACTTTAAACTTCTATATTAAAGCAAAAAGCTTGACTAAATTGGATAAAAGATGGTGATATAAACTTAAGATATTTTCATGCTTCTCTTATGGCAACAAGAAATATAAATACTATTATACAACTAGTAGATAATCAAGGAAATCTCATCATAAAATAGTTAGAGCTGAATATCTTTGCTAGAAGTTATTTTCAACATCTAATGGGAAATATAGATAATTGTCAGCAGGGTTTTAATGTTAAAGATGTGCCCCATTTACTCCATAAGAAGTCAATGAAATCCTCTTCGACATACGTCCTTCAAAAGCACCAAGATCGGATAGTTTTCCAGCTTTGTTTCTAAAAAAAAACTTGGCAGATTATTAGGACATTATTTATCAAAGCAGTCTTGGAGTTCTTCTCATTTAGCAAAATGTTGAAGGTAGTGAATCACTCCTACATTTGCCTTATTCCTAGGAAGCAAAACCGATCTTCTATTTTAAAGCTTAAACCTATATGTAGTTACACAACATTGTATAATGTGATTGCTAAGCTACTTTTTACGAGGCTCAAACTTACTCTGAAAGAAGTCATAAATCATGCTTAAGGGGCGGTCTTACCATATAGGAATATTAGAGCAACATTCTCATTCTTCAGGAGCTATTAGGGGAATACAAAACAGGTAGGAGTATTAAAAGTTGTTTGATGAAAATAGACTTTTTCAAAGCCTATGACACTATTAGTTAGAGATACATATAAGAGTGCTTGCAAGTAATAGGGATGTCACTTAAATTCAGGGATTAGTTATTGGAATGCATTCAAACTACGTCTTCCAGAGTATTAATCAACGGTGTTCCATCTTTATCTTTTAGAAGTGCTAGAGGGATAATTCAAGGGGATCCATTTTCCCCTTACCTTTCACCTTAATAGGGATTTTCGAAATGATATCCAAACTTATTAAATGCAATGTTAGATTTCATTATCACTAAAAATGTAGCGATATTAAGTTATCTCACTTGATTTATGATGATGACTAATGTTTCTTAGTATTGCAGACAATCATTCTATCGACATATTGTTAAACATATAGCACAAATTTTTATTATGGTTTATAATCAAGGTGAATATGGAGAAGAGTATCTTATACATATCCTCAGAAGTTAGAAACCCAGATGAAATCCACAGCAATGTTGGTTTCACATTGTATTACCCTCCATTCAAATATTTAGGAGTTCCAATAACAACTTCTGAACCCAAGTTTTCAAACTTTGTTCCTCTAATTGAGAAGATCAAAAATAGGATCAATGTATAGAAAAATAGATTCTTGTCTACTACTGCTATATTGACACTCATTTCTTCAATCTTAAATAGCATGATATCCACTGGTTTGCACATGTTGTTCTACCTAAAAGAGTTAACAAAGAAATTGATTCTGAAAGTTTTTCTTTAGTCCAAGAAAGTAGTTGATTGCAAGAAGGAAGGCTAAGGAAAAATGAAGTGATCTCACAAGTCCAAATAAGCAAGGAGGGTTAGGCATCATGCATATTTCATAGATGTAAAAAATACCCTTACATAAGAGGATATGAAGACTATTTATTGATAAAGAGGCATTATGGGTCAAGTGTGTGAATGAATATCATCTTAATGATCATAATTTTTTCCAGGTTGGAACTTCAAGTGAATTTTCTTATATTTTCAATTATCTACTCAACTTGAGAGACTTCGTTTATGTCACTGTCCTAATCTTAGACTGTGACTGGACCAAAAGGAACAATAAAATCAAGGTTTACTGAACCGTTATCAAGCCAAAAATACCATCAAGTCTCTATATCTACAATAAAGTAAAAATTTCAAAATGATCAAACTCATAATTGTAATAATCAAACAGTTCTAACAATATACAATCCTTAATTTGCTACAACATTGAGGGAGATTTGATTCATTCCGAATTCAAGAATTCGAAATAAAAGGGTTTTTTTTGACAGTTAAGAGTAGGTAATTCATATATTGTAAAATTTTTAATGATCTAATCGAATTGACCTATTGAAAGACAAACTTAGTACCAGTCTAGTATAGTTTGGACTCCCTAAAATGGGATTCCATCAATCATGCTAATCCAGTTATATTTATATCAATCACTACTCATTAAAGAAAGGAAAATAAATAGTTAATACAAGGGAAATATAACATATACAAGACTGTTGTGGCTTTAGAGTCAAAGGTCACTAATAAATATACTTCAAATCACCTTATAGGAAGAAGATAGATAAAGTACCCTATTAAAAGAGATCTAAATAGAAGATCCTGAAAAATAGTTGAGGGGAGTCAGACCTCATTGAGTGAATTAATACTATGGTTATGTTATACACTTCGAAGGATTTCAAATGATACATATATCTCTATATATTTATATTGTATTATCTTCATAAATGTAATTTAATAACATAATAATTTTGTTTGTAAACATGAATGCATTTCCCATACCAATACCATGCCATATAATTTTCACAATAAAAAATCAAAAATAATAGTGGAGGAATGACGACTGACCCTATAACATACCTCTTACCCATATATTATAGCCATGGGGGCTCTCTTGTTACACCCGAGTCACTTGGTCCAATGTAGTGGACTGTCGTCCAAGAGTCACACTTAATCAAACCACCATAACCTCACTATGATAAGATTATTGTCTGAGAGCAAGCTCAACCAAATCGCCACAATCATGCTACCTCTCATATATCACATATCGGTTGATGTCTGAGAGCTAGCTCGACTAAATGACCCCAACTGCATCGTATATCAATCAATAGATCTGATACTAACCCAAACCTAGACCTAACTAATTGACTCACTGTAAGTATAGCCTACTGACACCCACTAGGTAACTCATACCACAATAATCCTCCTCATCGTCATATATCAAGACAAGCACAACATTGCACAACAAAAATATGTATACATGTGTTAATCCATATGTATGAATGTCAAGCATGCACATGATAATGATGGTTATTTCCATGATGAATATGAAATTCTAATGAACTTAGTGTCTTAAAATGGAGGGTTCTTCTCTTGATTGATCTATAGAAAGAAAAGTAGGAATGACCATTAGAATTTAAAACCTAAACCAATTTTAGACACCCTGAGAATAAGACCATGACTCAATATTAAGAAGCTTTATTTTCTATTTACAAATGATGATGTCACGTTCTATGATGAACTTACTAAAAATTTGACAAATTTTCTACTATCAAACGAACATCCCCCTTCTAAAAGATGGGTCATTCCTATAATGAAAAGACACTTCTATAACTATCAACAACCACAACTCAATTTAGGCCTCCAACCTACATGTCTATCCTCAAGAGTCCATATTTACATTGAAAAAATTTATAATAAATGCAATCATAATTCAAGTATACTAATTTCTAGCCCATACACCCTCATTTATATTCAATACATTCGGATAATCTCAATACTAATCAACAACGACTCAATTAAATCAAATTCATGCATTTTTTTTATAAAAACATAACCCTTTCGAAATTTTTATCTCACAAAATATGAAGAATTTCAATATATTGCTTTTATGAAAATTGATCTGCATAATACTTGAGAAATTGTAAAATTATTTTCGACCATTTCTGGGATGGTTGGAAAATTACCACCGCCACTTGAGCGTGGGATACATGCACTAGTGCCAGATGGGTAGTGACCTTCATCACTCACCTAGAAATAACCAGCTCACCTCTAGGAATCCAACTACACTGGTCTCGCATCAATACTCCTCCTAGTTTCCAAGAATCTAAAGATTAAAGCTCATAGGTGATCCATTTCTGTTCATTAGTAAAATGGGCTAATTGGTGCCGAGTTTCCCTCCTTTCCTATGTTTTTAACGATGTTACACACGATGGTGGTATTATTTTTCCCAAAAAGTGACTAAAAATAGGAGATCGATGAGTTACCTAAATGAAACAAAATTTACAGTTGTGATTTATCCAAATTCAAGTCGTTCTTGAAGAAATAAGTTTAATGGTCATATAATGTCCCAAGAGCTTTCCATGGAGCCCTATATCGCCAAAAATGGTTGTCAAATAGAGAAGGTGTGAGTGTCAGAAATTTAGAGTGAATAGTAACCTATAAGGAAAAAGGTTTAAAAAAGAAATGAACTTGAGCTTTCTTTAGCTTAACTTATACTTTTATAGGCTTTTCTCATTACTGTTCCATTACATGTAATTTAACATAATTTTGGATCATTACAATTTATCCTCACATTAAGCATCAGTTGAGAGATGGAATAAATATTTAGTTTTGGTTTGATAATTGGACTACATTTAGCCATCTTCTCTAAATAGCAGACTTAGCACAACTCAAAAATAGAATTGTAATTAATGCTAGTGTAACATACCACTCCCATAGAGCATATGTGTTGACCCTTGAATTTCTTTTCTTGTTGAGTTAAGCATGATTTAAATAAATTATGAGGTGTTGATAGACTAATTTTTGGAGTTAATTATTATGTCAATGTGAGCAGAATTTTATTACATTGGTTAGTTGAATTTAAGTAGTAACAGTGTATAAAGGGCAATTTTGGCATGCTACTTAAGTATAAAAGCCATAAAGCATAAGGAAGGGAAAAGTTGACATTTCACACCCATTAAGGATATAATTGGAAGAAGAAAGTGTAGTCTTGCTCTTAAGAAGGAGAAAAACATGAATAAGGGAGAGAAAGAAGAGAAAAATGAAAAAGAAGAGAGAAAGGAGAGAAGGTTTTGTTCTTGAGAGAAGAAGGAAGATGAAGTTAGGTTTTCATCTTTTCTTCACCTTCAAGACTGATTTTGAGGTTGTTCAAGAAGAGAAAAAAAAAGAAGAGAAGAGCTTCCATTTGAGCAAAAAATCTCTTTATTTGGTGAAGATTCAAGGTAAGTTGATTCTTAATCCTTTGGATTTTTCAAAGGGTTTTAGTTCATGAAGCTTAGAAAATGCATGGTATTAAGTATTTTATAATCAATTTTAGCGAATATGCTTTGTGGCTTCTCAATTTGTATTCCTATTGAATGGGAAATTTTCGCCAATGTAAAAGGGAATCAAGAAAGGAAAGAGAAGCAAGAGGAGAGGCACCTTTAAGCATGGAATGTGAGGTGGGTTACATGTTTATAGTTGAGTTAATGAGCCATGAACATTTTTCCAAATCAATAGAGTTAAACTATTTCAATCACTTTATAAATGTTGCATTTATTTCTTCTTAAATGATTTAAGAAATTGCTACATGTATCTTGTTGATGATTTATGAAATGAAGATGGAAATGGTATTTGAAATATATTATGCTTGTAGAAATCATGTTTCTGAAATGTGTCTTTTGGGCAATATGTTTACAAATCATGAAATTCATGTTTGTGTGAGTTTGTGGTGGTCCATTTTGTTATTTCACGTGCATTTTGATCATTTTAAAGGCTTCTCCCGCCTGCCCGCTAGTGGCATGGAGCTTCTTCATGAACTCCCTTATATTTATGAACTACGTAAAATCATTATATGGGTTTGTGATAGTCCATTATGTTATTACTGGAGATTCGTAAGAACTTGCTCATATTTATGGACCTACCTAAAACATTCTAATTGCTTATGTGTTTAGATTTGTTGACAAGTTTGATGAATACATTACTTATTTTATGAATTGTTTGACAAGTGGAGAATTTGAGAAATATGTTTTTTATGGATGCAATGCAAATTTACTATAACAATGAATATTTTCAATGGTTTTGTTTGTTTCTCCATTATAAACTTGTTAACCACAAGCTTTTAAGCTCACACCCTTCCTCCCCATCTCCAGGTGATGAGCAAGAGATTGAGTGACCGATAGTCAAGGCATCACTCCAAATCTGCATATTTTTGTATTTTAAGTTAGTTTATGGAAACAAAAGACTTTAGTTGCATTTCAAGTATTACTCGTTCATGCATATTTTGTATTTTTGGGTTATAAGATCAATAATGTATTGTGGATTGAAATGCCCATTAAAGCTTTCTAAAACTCTTCTCTTTTGTTGTTAATGGAATATATGTGTGTTTTGCTCATGACTTCCCAAGTTTTTACATTGCATTCTTAAACATTTCATATAGGTAAAATCTGTATTCTGAATTCAGGGAAAAATTGTATTAATCTAGAGTAATTGAGACAAAGTTATCTATTTGAAAGTTGTAGTTTATCCTCTTAGCTTTGCAATGATATAGAGTATGAAATTTTTGGATATCTGAGTTGAGAGATATGTTCTTTATAAGTTAGTGTTGGTTTATTTGGTCTGGGTTGTGGATTTGAAGGTTTTGCTGCGGCGAAGCCAGACTTTACCCGCAATGTTTTGTCTAAATCTCGTAACTTTGCCACGGAAAAACCAGACTGTTGTCGTGACGTATTTTTCCTGAAGGATGTGTTTGCTTGTCCTTGAGGCTTCGTCGTGACCAAGCTAGACATTGGCCACGGTGAACTCTTCCCAATAGGTCCCTGGGAAATGATTCCTTAGTTTCACCACGGTGAAACACTTACCCTGCCAATGCGAACGCTGAAATTCTCCTATTAAATTGAAGTTTTCAACTTTCCTCTTGCATAACCTTCACCTGACCGTCCTAAATTGTCGCCTTAGGATTAGTAACGAGTCCTGGCTCTAACATCTTTGGTATCAGAGTGACTAGGTTTAGGAGTGTTGACCACGTGTCGTTACGCTAGTTAAAATAAAATAACTACACCTACTACTATAGCAGTGGTGAGTCTAGGTCGATCCCATAGAGAGTGTATGTAAAGTTTGTGAAATGAAATTAACTGGTGTTTAGGTTTAATGGGGGGTTTTGTTTTTGAATGAAGAAAATAAACTGAAACTAACTAAAAAAAATAAATTAAAGAAAACATGCAAAAAATGATAAAATTGGGGAATTCAGTAGGGCCCCGGTTCTTTGATTAAATCTCAGCCTACACCCTAATTAAGCATATTTCATCAATTTGTTGTTCTCAAACCTCTCCTAGTAACTATTAATTGTGAGTTAATAATTAACTCGAGTTTCCTCTTAAGTTTTGTTTAATCAAGATATAATCGTTAATTAAACCTAACCACCGAACAACCTAGGATATTATCTCTAGATTTAATCAGGCAGTAGCATTACAAATTAGGAAAACTGATTAATCAAGGTAACAACCACATATGATGTGTCATTTATCCTAGGTCATGTTATCCCTAATGATTACGAATCATTAGTCACTATACATGAATTTCAACATAACGATTACGAATTATATCGAAATTTTAGCAATGAGTTTGCAATTAATGATTTAGTGAATGCATTAAAATCATCATCTCACAATACCTAATGGGTTCATACACAAATAACTGAATAATAATGAAAATCCGATTATCCATACACAAAACCCAAATGAATTAACATAGGATAACACAATCAATTCCTAATGAGAGAAGGAAACAATAAAATAATTAAAAAATACTTAACCTAGGACGTCAGTGTCGATGTAGATGTCGCCTCCGAACCGGCGTCGGGACGTCTAGTCCTTTATGGTTCTTTCCTAAAAAATGCTTCAGCCCCCATTCCAATCCCTAGCCAAAACTCCCTTTACTTCAGACCATCCACGTCACTCCACTATTGCTTAATGGGACAATTAAATGTCTCCCCGGTAAATCCTCCCAGCCTCTTGCTCCTCGTTGCCACTTCTCCAAGCCACAGTTTTAGCCAGTATGCTAGCACACTAGCAAGCCGAGCCGCAACTCTTGCTTCACTCATACCTGCTGTGCCCCCACCATTCTTTTCTGTAGCATCTCCCACTGTAGCTTCTGATGTGACAAATAAGGGTCACACTCAATCAAACCTTCTTCACATTTCTGTTGGGATGCTGCTTAAATGTAGCAATACTGTGTTATTGATGTGAAAATGCAGCGTACAATGCGTTTAATGCCAATGCATGCGTTTCACCTTACTGCATGCGTTTAACGCCTGTCTTTTATTGCACTTAACACCGTCATCTTGGCTGATTCTTCACTTGGCTTATTTCTTCTTATTCTTTATATTTATCTTGTCTTTTAATTTTTTTTTCTTGCTCCATCAAGACAAGTAAAAATTGATCTTTAAAAAATAACTCAAATGCAGCACTTCGACTCACTTTAATGTATTTGCTTCCAAATTGCACCCAAATTCATATACAAATTAAAGTGAGTATCTTAAGCATTTTCGTATCATTAATCGCTAAGCATAAATGATGAAATATATCAACAATTAAACACACATCAAGTATCCTTTGAATGAAATGGATAGTTTTAAAATACAAAATAAACATACATTGTTTTAAGTGAACAACATGCATTGTTTTTGTATTGTTTCACATTATTTGAAATTGTTTTACAATAAGCGTGGTTTAAGAAGGTTTTACATGCGCATATACCTGTTTAAACCTGATATGAAATATGGACTAAATATTTCTAAATGGTTTTAAATTGAAAGAGTGATTATGTCGCCACAAAAGAGAACTCAAGGAGTTAGGACTCGATCTGACTCTCGCCAAGGAATTAAGGATGAATCTTATGTCCCAAAAGACACTGGGACACACTCTGCTTATGATTATGAGGCATCTAATGTACAACATGAAGTGTCATCGCCTCCTCCTCCTATGGACCAAGTAAACCCCATGGATCCACATTTCTTTCAAGCCTTTGCTCAAGCTTTCACGCATGCTATGGGCTAAGTGGCATAAGTTCCAGTGCAAGCTCTAGTGGAGAGGAACAGACAGTATGATAAGCTTCGCAAGTATAGGGCTGTAGAATTTAATAGGACTACAAATCTTGAAGAGGTTGAAGCATGGTTAAAAAGGACAGAGAGAGTCCTATTTTAGATAAAGTGCTCTGATAAGGAGAAATTGGATTATGCAATTAGCTTGCTATAAAGGGACGCACACCATTGTTAGAAATCAGTGCCCCATAGTTAGGTCATACTGTCGATATTATCATAGAGAAACTGTTTGAAAGTTTTTAGGAAGAAATACTTCTCGAAAGTCTATCTCTAAGAGAAGGCCAGAGAATTCCTAAATCTCATACAGAGGGACTTGAGCGTGAGTGAATATAAGCTGAAGTTCACCTAGTTTTCATGGTATGCGGCCAATATTATTACGAATAAGGAGGACAAGTGTCATAAGTTTAAAGGAGGGCTTCATTTGTGGATCAAGGAGAAAGTATTGATCCACAACTTTTGTGAGTACCAGCTGTTGGTATATGCTGCACTCCAAGCTATGAAACTAAAGAACATAAAGTATGAATTAAATAGGAAGAGGAAGAATTATGAACAGTCTTCCAAGAAGGGAATGAGTGCCTCAATGCCTGAGAGGAATATGAGGAATTTCCACACGCAGAGTGAAGTGGGAAGTAGTGACTTTGCTAAGAATAAGCAGGTAAAGGCAGTTTTAGTGCAAGCCTCAACTGTAGGAGGCAATAGAAGGATGGAGAGGAGTAGGTACATGAACCCCCAATGTGAACATTATGGAAAGTTTCACAGAGGAGAGTGCTTCAAGTTACTTGGAGTATGTTTTCGATACAGAGAGAAGGGACCATGGTCAGGGAATGTCCCCAAGCACCAAGGTGAGATGGGTCACATTTGCAAGCCTTACAGAGAGCTAAAACAGTAGGAACCAGGCCAGCCACTGAGGTGGGAAGTTCTGGAGTGGCAAAGAAGGTTATTCCTCTAGGAAGGCCATGGGGTCAGGCATAGGCAAGGGTGTTTCCCATGACCAAAGATGAAGCTACAGCTGTACCTGAAGTTGTTACAGGTATGAATTTTATTCAATAGTATATTTACTGATTGATTCAAGCTTGACGCATTCTTTTGTTTCTGTAAGCATGACATTACATAGTGTTAATTTGGTTCCATTGGATAGTTCATTGATTGTTAGTAGTCTTTTAGGGAGGAAGGTGATAATAAGTCAAGCATATAGAGATTGTGAACTCTTTATTATCGGTTCTAGACTTACTACCTTTAGATTTAAAGGGCCTAGATGTTATACTTAGAATGGATATCATGGAGAAATATCATGTAAAGTTAGAATATAGCCTCAAAGAGGTAGAATTTGATCTTGGCAAGGGTGAGAAGTTAACTTTTAGAGGAGACAAAAGAACACCATCACTAAGAATTATTTCAGCTTTGCTAGCTGACAAGAAGATGAGAAAAAGGTGTGAAGCCTTCTTAGCACACGTTGTGGACACCAAAGTTAATGAAGGAAAGTTAGAAGATTTTTCAATTGTGAGTGAATTTCTAAATGTGTTTCTAGAAGACTTACCTAGTTTGCCACCAACGAGGGAAATCGAGTTTGTCATCGATCTGATTCTAGGTATTGCACCCATTTCTATACCAACATATAGCATGGCTTCAGCTGAGTTAAAGGAGCTTAAGGAACAATTGAAAGAACTATTAGAGAAGGAGCATATAAGGCCAATTTTGTCACCATAGGGAGTGCCAGTTCTATTTGTTGAAAAAAAGGATGGAATATGGAGCATGTGCATTGACTATCGGAGACTTAATAAGGTGACCATTAAGAACAAGTATCCTCTTCCATGAATCTATGATTTATTTGACCAGCTACGAGGAGCAAAGGTCTTCTCCAAAATGGATCTCAGTTTAGGCTATCATCAGCTCAGAATCAGGGATTTTGATGTAAACAAGACAACTTTTAGGACACATTATGGGTATTATGAATTCCTAGTCATGCCATTTGGATTGACCAATGTCCCAGCTACATTCATGGATCTCATAAATGTTGGAGTTATGTAAATATAGTGCCCAAGAAAGTAAGTGTATTTACATGTAACATAATTTTCTTCCAGTTATAGTTTTGTAATGAAAATATTTATTATTAATGAAACAAAAGAGTTTAGTTTTATATGTATGAGCATTATATATCTAGTCAAAAGATATCGAGATTCTTTTGTAAGTAATATAGATATATAACAAGATGTATAGGAAAAATGTATATTATTATAATCTACATTAATTGATTCACAGTTGAATAATCAAGTTGGTCACTTGATTATGATTTAGACTGTAGTGTTATGATTTATCTCCATATAAGTAAAGGAGTTTACTTCAAGGGAATGATGAGTTTCATACCATGATAATAGTTGACTATCGATAATGGAACTATTAAATGAATATGGAATCAAGTATGATTTAAAGAATAAAGTAGGTCATTACTTTAATCTTAAAACATACAATTTAAGCATTCGCTTATTATGGACCATAATCTTGATAAGTGGTGAACTCATATGTGTTTCGTTATAATTCTTGATATGATCATAATGGATTTTTATAGATTATTAATCTAGTGTCTGCATGTTGGAATTATTAATTGAAATATGTATTAGGGAACATTCACTCAAATAAAGAGTTTATGGTGATATCATCACTTCTATATGTTTTAAGGGAATTTGATGATTAAACTGGCGCCAGTAGTTTGATGGACTAGCTACCCATCAAGTCTTAACACTGAGATGAGATCTTGTGTGTTCATCACCATATAAAGTAAAACGGGAGATTTAGAAGGAAAAATCAACATAAGGGCAAAACAGTAATTTTACCCTTTATTGTGTGGATGGCTATAATAAGATTCATGATAGAGTTTGCAATTGGACATATTATTTGAAATATGTGTTCTCCTAATATTTAGTAATTCAAGAGTTCAACTAATTGTCTTTAGTAGAATGACATTTAATCAATAAGCTAGAATTTATTCTAATGAGATTAAATTAATTCTGGGCTTATTGGAGCTTGAATTATCTAAGTCCAATAAGATTCCCCACTTGGCTTCAAGGAAGGTTATCAAGCAAAGT
>JAOQMP010111959.1:0-14050 GCA_027563575.1 Erythroxylum pedicellare
TGGGACTTTGATGAATTGAGGATGTCTTTTAACTTAAAGGGTCGACCCATTACCTTGAGAGGAATTAAAGATGAAAGCCCACTTGATCCAATTGAAATGAAGACACTCTCCTTGTTTGCAGCAAACGAACAACACATAAAAACCTTTCTTTCAAAGTTTGATCAAGTCTTCCACGAACCACATGGGTTGCCGCCGCCTCGTCACTGTGACCACCAGATTCCTTTAGAACTGGAGACAAACCGGTTGTGTTTAGACCATACCGCTACCCACATGCACAAAAAGAAGAAATTGAGAATCAATGTCATCAAATGTTACAACAGGGAATTATTAGACACAGCAATTCTCCTTACTCATCTCCGGTAATTTTGGTACCCAAGGCTGACGGCTCATGGAGGATGTGTGTTGATTACCACGAGTTGAATAAAAAGACGATGAAAGACAAGTTCCCAATTCCCGTGATCGATGAACTTTTGGAGGAACTTCATAGAGAGGTTTTTCATGAAATTAGATCTTGCTTTTGGGTATCACCAAGTATTGATGTGGGAACCGAATGTAGAAAAGATAGCTTTTCGAACTCATCATGGCCATTTCGAGTTTTTGGTGACGACATTTGGCCTAACAAATGCACCGTCCACCTTTCAAGCTCTCATGAATGAGGTATTTTCACCATATCTTCGTAAATTTGTGCTGGTCTTCTTTGACGATATTTTGGTATACAGCCATACCAGGACTGACCATGTGAATCATTTAAGGCTTGTTCTCTGTTTGCTACAAGAGAACTGTTTGTATCTTAAGAAGTCTAAGTGCTCATTTGCACAACAACAAATTTCTTATTTGGGTCATGTGATATCTGGAGATGGCATCAAGGTTGATCCTTCTAAAATTTCAGCCATGATAGAATGGCAAAAGCCGACTACAATTAGAGGCCTTCGTGGGTTTTTGGGACTAACGGGTTACTATAGGAAGTTTGTGTTTAATTATGGAGTCCTAGCTGCCCCATTAACAAAAATGCTCTGGAAAAACTCGTTTGCATGGACAAAGGATGCTACTTACGCTTTCAATAAACTAAAATCGACCATGACTACAACTCCGGTCCTAGCACTTCCAAATTTCTCTAAAGAATTTGTGGTTGAATGTGATGCTTGTGACTCAGGAATTGGGGCTGTGCTACAAGAGTTACATCCTGTGGCTTTTTTCAGTCGTCGGTTGGCAAAGAGGCATCATAGCCTACCAGTGTATGAGAAGGAACTTATCGGGTTAGTGCAAGCAATCCGACAATGGAGATCTTATTTGTGGGGTAGGCATTTCCTGGTGAAAACAGATCACTATAGTCTAAAGTTCTTACTTGAACAACGGCTTCTCACCCCACCTCAATCAACATTGGTTGAGCAAAATTTTGGGGTATAATTTCTCAGTGGAGTACAAGGCGGGTACTGCCAACATTGTGGCTGATGCATTATCACAGCGGGACGCCGAACAAATGGCGCTCATGGCTATTTCCATGCCTCTGACCACGATCTTTGATACAATCCGTAGTGAACAACAAAATTCAGATGACATCTAGCAACTTATCCATGGCATCCAACACGAAAGTGTGGGCGGACAGTGGCCTATCAAGAACGGGTTGCTTATGTTTAAGAGTAGAGTTTTTGTGCCTTCGAATTCCCCCTCCATTGCATCTATTGTTTTTGGGGTGCATTGCCAAGGACATGAAGGTTATCAGAAAACACTATTCCGAATTTCAAAAGATTTTCATTGGCGAGGAATGAAAACTGACGTCCGAAACTTCATTAAAGCATGTGGCGTTTGCCAGCGACACAAGGTACAAAATCTTCACCTTGCAGGTTTATTACAACCTTTACCTGTGCCGTCACAAATATGGGTGGATGTGTCACTAGATTTTATTGAGGGCCTGCCTCATTCCTGTGGAAAAATGTTATTCTGGTTGTCGTTGATCGCTTATTTAAATACTGCCACTTAATAGCAATTTCTCATCCTTACACAGCTATAAGTGTAGCCAAAGTTTTCTTTGATAATGTGTTCAGATTGCATGGTCTACCTGAAACAATGGTTAGTGATAGAGATATGACTTTCACAAGTGCTTTTTTGACTGAGTTGTTTCGCCTCTGTGGCACAAAATTGTGTTTTAGTTCAGCTTATCATCCACAATCAGATGGACAAACCGAAGTGGTAAATAGGGTGGTGGAAGTCTATCTCTGTTGTTTTACTAGCTCACAGCCTACTAAGTGGGCAAATTGGTTGGCTTGGGTTGAATACATGTATAACACAAGTTACCACACTGCACTTAAGGCAACCCCTTTTGAAGTAGTTTATGGCAAGCCCCCTCCCAAGCTTTTGGGTTATTGTCCAGGTTTGGCTAAATTGGAAGCTGTAGATCATGCCTTAAAGGAGAGGGATGAGATGCTACAAGTTCTACAGCAGAATCTGTCACATGCCCAGTTGAAAATGAAACATGTATATGATTCAAAGCATAGAGACTTGAAATTTAATGTGGGGGACATGGTTTTGTTAAAGTTGCAAACATACAGACAAGTTTCATTAGCCCAAAGAAAACACCAAAAGTTGCTGCCAAAGTTCTATGGGCCATTCCGTGTTGTGGAACAAATTGGTCCTGTGGCTTAGAAATTGGAGCTGCCTCCAGATTCAAGAATTCATCCGGTGTTTCATGTGTCTAGTTTAAAGCCTTACAGTCCAAAGGAGCAAGAGCAATCGACTCGCTGCCTTCACTTATTCCAGCAATTATTGCTCGGCAGATTCGAGACAACAAACTAGAGATATTGGTTCATTGGGAAGGGAAATCTCCAGCTGAGCTTATTGGGAAGCCGTGGCAGCATTTACTGCAAATTTTCCAGATTTTCAGCTTGAGGACAAGCCTTTGCCGGAGGGAGGGAGTGATGTTACGAGGCCAAAGCTCTATAAACATTATCAAAGATATCGACATGGCAAGTTCAAAGGACAGCCCAACGTGGCACCCAACTAAGTAACATAAGTTAAATTTAATGCAGCTATTTTATTTCCAGTGTTATTGTGAACTCGTCAAATTCAGTTCCCTATTTTTAAGTTAGTAGTTGGGTCTTGGATACATGTGTCCTGACTTCTAGGAGTTGGTTATTTCCCTAAGGCTATTTGAAGTCATCATTGTACAGAAGTTATTTTTATTGAGAAAAATATCAACTTGAGTTTCACTCAAAATCAGGTCCTTCGGTTCCCTTCTGAACTGGTACAAAATTGGTAAACACAAGAAACACACAACTGATCCTCAACTCAGACCCATAACTAGATCCTACCCTAACAGAATATGAATAAGGACTATATTGTTTTGAATATTTTCGATGTTTACAGCAGCCATAGCTTACATACAAAATTCTAGTACCTATAAATGGAAATTGATGACTCTAATACAATATCTAATCTCATAATTTATGGGATACTCTTATCTCAAAATTTATAGGATATTCTAATATAATACGAAACTATAGAGAATCTTGTAATAATAGATAGTCCCTTAATTAAGGGATTATCCTTATATATTATCCTTAGCGGTAATATCTAGCTATATTAGGGATATTTCCAAATAAGGAGTCTTCCTAATTAGGAAGACTCCCATAACTATGTACCCTACCTCTATATAAGAATAGTAGCATATGTAAATCTTATCACCTGAAAATATAGAGAAGTTTTTTACAATTCCCATCTTTTACCAATAGTAAATAGATAATTTTTCAGCACCCAAAGAACCTTTGCATAAGCTTCAAATTGAGAGAGACACAAGGAAGATCAGTGTTTTGTGACACTATGAAGATATACATGCTAATAGAAACTTTTGAATATAATGTCCTATCCCAACAATCTATCATAAATAGGAACCATGCTTTCTCAACAAAGTTGCAAATATGGATGGAATTAATACAGCAGCAATCATGATCTTTAATATTACCAAAAAGCATTCTGCCTCAGATTAGCTTAAACGAATCCAAACGTTATACAACTTATACCTTAACTGCCGAATTCAAACTTATATCACTGTTCCATATATAAAGGTTGAAGCATCTAAAACCTTTTGCAATATTAGAACCAACCGAAAACTATCTATTGGCCAATAATAGGATTGATGTAACACAAAACAGATACACAGAGGCACATACCTCTGGAGGACCTTGGGCAATTCCAATTAGAACCAACCACTTTTCAGATGGGTCACATCTATAATTGATAATTTGATTATTCACCAGATTAGCAGTTCTTTCAAACACTTTAACAGGCTCGGAGTCACCTGCATAAAAGAAGGGGTAAAAGACCTATAAAAAGAAGAGAATTGAGAAGGGTAACATTTATAAGAAACAAATAAAGGGGGTGTATTCAGCCCTATTAAAGCAAAGCCAAAGAATTAATGAATATGGTACTTATAGAGATATATAGATGTATTTTCCATTGAGGGAAAAGTAAAAGATGCTTGCCTTCTATCGACCAATGATAAACTGAAGTTTGTGTGACCAGCGCAAGCATCTTGGGAGAAATCCATTTCCAAAACACAACCTAATGCGTGGAAAAAGCAATAATGCCTAGCATAGTGAGATGTTACAAAGAACTATAAAAGTCAAACAAATGCGGTATCATATCTCATAAATTAAAAGAGAAGCATAACGTGTAACCTGCTCTGGCATCTGGTGAGACTTCACTTTGGCTTTCATTTCAATGTTAAATATTTGTAAGTGATCCTGAGTAGTTCCTGGAAGTTGAGCTTCAAATCCAAAAGACACAGATTATTAGGTGGTTAATGGGGCACCAAAATAAAGTCACACCTCAAATTGCAATCCACAGCTACGCTATTACAACAACAACAATAACAACAGCACAGAAACAAAGTAGTGAAACTCAAAGTAGATATCAAAGCAAGAATTTAATGAAAATGAAAGAATATAAACATTTATAGCACCTTGTAATATATGCCCGCTATTCCCACTCCCAACCGAGTCGAATTGAATCAAACCTAAAACTGTACTCATTGCAACCAGAACGCTACTAGAGGCAAACAATCTTGATATCTACGACAGCCTAATAAGATTCCTAAAAGCGAACGAGAGGACCAAAGTAAAACCAACCATCTCCTACACTTGTCGATCCAAAATAATCAGAAAGATTAAAGACAAATTATAGAGAAGGGTACCCTTAAGTGCGAGAATTCTGGAATTGGGATTCATCAAAGCCGAATCGGCGGTGATAGGGCGTCTGAGAGGCTGCATAGGCATGTTCATGTCGATAATCACCACGCTATTCTGCGGCGCCGTTTCTCTGACGCATATGTATTTATCGGATTCCATAGTAACATGGGTGAAATTAATGAACTGAGGATTGATCCCGAGGCCCGGCAACTGCAGAAGAAGAAAAGGAAATGGTTGGAAACACAGTGAAAGGAATTAGATCTGAAGATTGGCAAAAATGGAAGTAGAGAGTAGAGAAAGGGAGAATTGATACCGTTAAAGACTCTTTCATGAGGATAGGGGCATTGGCGGCCGCCATGGTGGCCTAGATCGGGATTCTGATAGAGAGATCAGAGGAACGTTTAGATGCAGATCGAAAGAGAAGTGCAGTGACTTAGGCTCTCACTCTCACGTTAATTTTGATTTGAATCCACAAAATATGCCCAATTTGATGATTGAGAGGATTAGTTTTGGGCCGGGGCGTCTAGTGGGCCTGCCATGTATCCTTAAGGTAAAGCCCGTAGGTCTGATAATTATGGAAAAAGGATTAGTTTTGGTCCAGGGCATCTAGATTACCGCCATGTAGCCTTATCTAAAAGCCCATGGGTCTGACAACGATGAACAACACGTATCTGTACGGGGCTCCTTCCTACCTCTGTTTGTTTGGTTGTTTAATTTGCGAGAACGACAAGATAACCATAATAAGGCACGCAGGGAGTTGACCATTGAAGTGCCTAATAGAGTTCTGGATGATGTAAGTGCCAATTATTTCAATTTGCAGTCTAAAAATATTTATCGCCTTGTAGGGCATTAGACAAACATTATTTTGCATAAAAAGAGAAACAAGCACGTTGATATTATTTTTGGCCATGATCACTGTGATTATCCTCCTTATACTATTCCCCGTGCCCAGCTGAATGCCAAAGTTTATGAATCAAGTGGACGTAATTCGAATCTTTTAATGGTAGCCAACGAAGAGGCGTTGAATCATAATCACGTAAGATAGAGGTCATTTGACCAATGCCCCCCAAACATGGCCCCAAACTACCCTCAAACAAAAAAACAAAACCCAGCGTACAACTTCAAACTACCCATCTTTATTATCGCTTATGTCATAAACTTGTCGCGGTTATAGCTTATATCTTCCAAACATTGCTAAAGTACAGTTGTAGATGCCTGAGCAAAATAAATCATCGTTAAGTCTTTTTATCTATTTAGCTTTTTTCTGTTTTGGTTCAACTTTTTGCCTAGGTGGGACTAAATCCAGATCTTTTTTTTAGTACAAAGGAAAGAAATAAATAAAAACTAACGCATATTTCTGAAATATAACGCTCCTTGCACATCTTTGTGAAGTAGCTCCTGAACAACCACTAGAGGCTCCTGTAGGAAGTGTAGGCTCAGACTTAATAAAATTGTAAGAACTACCAGTCTGTCGGCATACTAATTTCCCTCGTGAAAGGCATGTTGAATGTGGACCTCCCAGGTACAGTGTAAAAGGCCTCGGATACCTGCAACCAAAGAATTATCCTCAGTTAGAACTAATTGGGAGGAAGAAAGAATATTAATGACCTCTAAAGAGTCCACTTCGACGATGACATTTCGATAACCCAGATCCCAGGCCAACGTGAGTTCTGAGAAAACTCCCCAAAATTCTGCAGATAAAGGCGAACCCCTCCCAATATGCTGCTGAAACCCACCACATCACTTCTCATGACTATCTTTAATTAATCCTTCAGTTGAGGCCTTGGTAGACCCTTATTTAACTGCTCCATCCGAATTTAATTTCACCTAACCCTCCAATGGTTTAGTTCAACCCACTAGACTCCCCATAGGCAAGTCCTGTGTCAGAAAGACACAATTTTCCATAACTCTAGCGTGTGTGATCCAGTCTACGTAGTCCATAACAGCCCTTGTACCATTGTCCAGCCATAGAAAGCCCCTCTCAAATAGGTTGTTATTCCTCCATTTCCATAAAAACCAACAGGCGACTCCATAAATTGTAGCTCACTCTACCTGCTTGACTGTTGAATGCTTCATTAGGTTGGATGCCAGCCACATCCCCTCGTCTTATTGGAAGAAGCCCGTATCTACCACCTCTAGGGAAAATTTATTCCAGAAAGCTTTCACTCTCGGGCAGTCCCGTACCGCATGTAATGTTGTCTCTTCTTATCCACAGAAGTGGTAACTGCTATCCATGGCGATATGCCGGACCACTCGCTGTTGATTAGTTATAAGTTTTCTTTTAGCCAGAAGCCCAAGAAACTACCTAATCTGTTGAGGTCCAGTCCATTTCTAGATAACCTCCCAAAGTTTATGATTCATGTCCATGGAGTGTCCTTCAATTAAATAATATGCTGGCGCCACTGTGAACCTCCTGTGGGTGGTGGGTCCCTACTCCAACCTATCTTCCCCTATATTCTCAACAGTTGGGTGGAGAGTCGCTTGCTCCAGACAAACTGTGGAAGGAAGGTACTGTTGAAACTCTTGCCAGAGCCAGTTACCTCTTTCATTAGTAAAGTCTGCAATCGTAGCGTACAGAATGTTATCAGGAATTTGAGAGGTCGCCACAAAGATTAGTAGTCCCCATCCATGCACCCAATTATCCAGCCAAAATAAAACATGCCTCCCATTGCCTAGTGTCCATTTGCTACCTTGTCTTACAATCGACCAGGTTGCCAAAATCCCCCACCATATTACCGAAGCCCCTGACCTATCAATTGTTTGGGATATATGGTAAGTATCTAAGCAATATTTAGCTCGGAGTATCGAGACCCATAGGGTTGTGGGCTTAGTTAGTAAAGCCCAACCTAGCTTAGCCAGTAACGCATCATTAGTAGGACAGAGACGTTTAATGCCCAGTTCCCCTGCGGACTTTGACTAACAGATTGACTCCTAATAAACAAGGTACATTTTTTGCTGATTAGTCATTGAGCCCCATATAAAATCTCTTATGATTTTCTCCAAGTCGTCACAAAGTTGATGCAAAAGTCGGACCGTTTGCATCGTGAAAATTGGAAGGGCTGAGATGACTGACTGGGTTAAGGTAATTCGCCCGGCTAGCGACAAGGCCTTTGGACGCCATCCTGCGAGTTTCTTCTGAGCAGTATCCAGGATGTGTTGGTAGGTGTTTCTTAACGTTCACTCATGAATCAATGGTAACCTTAAGTACCGGCCAAGATTATTCGTACAATTGATCTGAAGATCGTTACTGAGTCACTGCACAGTTTCTTTGTTACTGAGTCGCCGCGTAGTTTCTCTAGAAACGTTCTTCAAAAAGAAGATATTAGTTTTGGCAGTACTAACTTTTTAACCTGAAGCTAAACAAAAGGTCTCCAAGGTTCTTGCTATCACTTGCGTTTGCGAGTCAGCTACTTCAGTAAAAAGAACGAGGTCATCAGCAAAAAATAGGTAGAATATGGGGGCCTCATTTAACTCAACTTGATCGGTTTTCAGTTCTCGCAGCCCAACTCCCTTGAATTAAGGTGTTTGAGTCTCTCCATGTAGAGCATAAAAAGGTAAGGTGAAAGCGGGTCACCTTGTCGAATACCCCTTGAAGAACTGAAAGATTCAGAAACGGTGCCTTGCCAGGCGATTTGTAGGGAAACTATTGTTACACAATTCATAATGACACAAATTACATTCTCTGGGAGCCCAATGTCAATTAGTGTGTCTTGAATAAAAACCCAGCGAAGGCGGTTATAAGCTTTTTCCAAATCCACTTTTATGGCTAGATAACCTGTCCTGCCCGTCTTCTTTCGCATTAAGTGAATAACCTCCTAAGCGATGATAATATTGTCAGTGATATGCCTACCATGTATGAAGCTGCATTGGTTCTCCGCTATGAGATGATTCGTGTGTGCTTTCAACCGATTCACGATGACATTAGAGATGAACTTGTAGAGGACTGTACACAGGCTAATAGGTCTAAATTGAGAAATGTGTTGCAGAGCTGGGATTTTGGGAATTAGAACTCTGAGGGTTTGATTCAAGTCCCTTTCCCATTTGTCCAATCGAAATATCTTTTGTATAAACTCCACCACTGTTGGCCATACTTTCCTCCATTGATTCTGGAAAAATAGCGCATTGAACCCATCAACTCCCGGGGCTTTGTTCGGATTCATATCAAAGATTGCACTCTTGATTTCAGTTTCATGGACTAGCAGCGCTAACCCCTGGACCTGTTCTGCCGAAAGTGACGGGAAGTCTCCTGAGATTGGAAGCTAAGTGTAATCCTCGTCTTTATGAGTGTAAAGTTAGACAAAAAAATTCTGGACTAACAGGGGCAATTGTTCCGAATCAGTAACCGGAGTCCCAATGGAGTCAGTGAGTCTATCAATCCTCAATTTCTTTCTTTTGGAAAGGGTGATAGTGTGATAGTACTTGGTATTTCGATCACCCTTCAATATCCAGTCACAACGGACTTTCTGGTGCCAAAGCAGTTCCTCCTCGCACAGAACTTGCAACATGTTGCTGCTCAATTTTTCCTCTAGTTCTAGAAGCGAGTCCAAATTATCGACATTCATTGCCCATTGAATTTCGTTCAACTTGGCTACTAACCTTTTTTTCTGGTGGATAATATTTCTAAAAATGTGGTTATTCCAACTCACAAGATGTTTAGAGAAACAGGCTAAAGATTTACTCATCTTCTTCTCAGCTGGGAGCCAATGCTCACCAACCACCTCATTAAAACATGAATGAGTGATCTAGGCATTTTGGAAGCGGAAAGGCAGGGCTCCTGATAACCTCGGTTGCGAGTTGAGTAAATGACTCAGCATAGGCCTATGATCCGAACCAAGGAAGGGTAGATGTTGGTTTACCATTTGGGGGAACACCTAAATCCAATTCATCGAGCCAAACACCCTATCCAGTTGAGCTTGAATCGTTCCTCTCCGCCAAGTATATTTCGATCCCACAAATCCCAAATCATTGAGGCCACACCGATGTACCCAATCCTTAAAGCGTTTATTAATCACTCGCATTAAGATAGCTCCTCCCCTTTTATCCAAGATTTCCAATTTATCATTAAAATCCCCTCCCACAATCCAGGGTCTAGTAATAGAGCATTCAATCCAAGTTAAAACTGGCTAGAGCATGGACTGTGAGGACACTTGCAGACTAGCATAAACTGCAGTAAGGTCAAATGAACCCTTCCCAAACTTGACTGTGGTATGAATAAACTGTCGATGAGCGATGATTACCGAGAGATCAAATTCCTCCTTCCAAAGGAGCCAAATTCCTCTCGAGAACCCATCTGCTTCTACTCTAAAGTAATAATCAAACCTTAACGAGAGGATTACGTCTTTAGCCCGTGATCTACTAATTCGGGTTTCCATTAACACCAAAATGCCCAGTTTGTAAATATGTATGTAATTACGTAATATGGTCTAAAAGTCAAACCCTCCTGCCCCTTAGCAATTCCATATCAGTATCGACATATTGAATTTTGAGCGAATAAATGCTACCATATATCGGGGTAGCAGCTATGCCTCCTACTAAGTCCTCCCTGTGTTTAACTTCCTAAGTGTGTAGAACCATCTCCTCATCCTGGCTCTATTCAGGTAAGTCGGCTTATCCACTCAATTTCATTACTAAATCTGGAGGTTCAGTGGGTGGGATTGTAGGTACAGCTTCCCCTTTCCTGTCCCCCTCTCTGGGTGCCTTGACTCCCTCCATCAGTTGGGTTCGCTCCTCAGCACCCGGCTCCTAGTCCGTAATTACCTGCCTATCACAGATCATTTTAGTATGAGTCAGGATCTCAACTGCTAAAATTCTTATCTGTGGCTGTGGGTTGGAGTTGGGCTGTATGGGACATAGTTGATTCATTTTCCTGACTCCTGCTAGCTAGTACCCATCCCCTCTGGGCTTGTTGGGTCGTGACTATCATTTTCCTTTGGAACTGTTTTTTAAATATCTCAAGTATCTGACAGTCAAAGTTGCTAGCCCCTGGGTCTTGGGCTTGCCAGTACCAAATAAAGTGGACAGGTTAAGTTGATGACCAAACCCTGAGAAATTTACTTGACTTGATGGCTCTGAAAAGCTAGAAGCCTCCTCTCCTCTATTCTCTGCGTGTGACAGTACATCAAACCTTGAGCCTCCCCTTAAAGCAGTAACCTTTGGTTGAACAGCCTCGTTATGCCCCTGTCTTTTCACCTCATTTTTGTAATTTTTCCGTTGGACTTGAAGCCAAGGGCCATAGCCATTAGCTGTCCTTTCTGAAGTCCCCTCCACAGTAGTCCCAACCAGCATCCTCATCACTGTCCCTTCTTCTCTTTCTTTGCTCATCGGTGGCGTGCATTCACTGGGCTCCAATGGCTTCCTTGAGCAGACGCTAGCTTCATGGCCAATCATCCTGCATGAATAGCACACTTGGGGGAGCCCCTCGTACACGACCAGTAGCATCTCTCCATCTAGATCCACACTCATACGTAAGGGCACGCTTAAGTCTATATCCATGGCTATGCGCGCGAACCTTCCACTTTGGGCTTGCATGGTAGCCTCATCGATCTTTATAGTTCTCCCCACCAAAATCCCCAGTGCATTGAGAATCACGGGATGGTAGCGAGCTATTGGCAGATTAAGAAATCGGATCCAGAGCACTGCGTAGGATACCTACGCCTGCGTCGGCCAGAAGAAAGGGAGCTACCGTTGGACAGAGAACACTTGGCCAGATATCACCCATGGTCCATTAGTCAACACGTTGATGTAGTTGGCCTCCTTCTTGAATTTTACGAGAAAAAAATCATGGTCTATGTCCACAATTTTCAGTGGACCGTGCAGTCTCTACAGGCTTCAGAGTCTGGTGCTTAGGGTATGGTATCCCACCCGACGACCTAGGAGCTTAACTACCACTACTTACTCCCATTACTTATCGAGTTTAGACTTGAGGTTTTGTAAGAGCAGAAGGCTTCCCCCTCGCTCCCCTATGGTGTACGTGATATTGCCATCGGCAATTTCTACTAGTTCATCTTCTGGCCATCTTAGTAACGCAGCAGTTCCGTCCTCTCCTGAGTCCACTGACACTGCCGCACTATATGACAGTTTGGGGTGTGGAGATTCATCCTTATGTTTATGTGTGTGGTCTTTTTTAGTTGGTTGTCGGGAGTCCACGACGGAGCCAATAAACCGTACAAAGCTACCCACGAGAACTCACAAGGAAACGCAGCCTTTGTCGGCGAAAACAAATGCAGTCTTCTTCAGCAAGACGAAATCTGTCACCTTTTCTCTCTGTAAAGTCTCTTTCTAAAACACAAGTTTTAACCTAAATCCAGATTATATTAAGTACAAAAAAGCAGTAAAAAGTGTATATTTGTGTCAGTAAAACTGAATAAGGCAATAAACATTTTAAATTACAACACCACCAACGGGGAAGCCACCACTTGAACGGTTACCGCCTCTCCACCGCTAAACCACGCTTTGGTGACTCATACTCACAAGACAAACCACCGCGCCATGACTCACCAAAGCCTTTAGACCCATTTGCATGTCTACACAACAATTCATTGTTGTTCAAAATCTCAAAATTCCATTCATGCCCTTCCCTCCTCTTTTTCCCCTTTTATCATAAACAACGCCAAATCAGAGTATATCGAACTTGTCCCTGCCATTTTTGTTTCCGTCCTTATCCTATCCGTATATGCTGTAATTGCCCCATCTTCACCTCGATCCCTCTCCGTCTCCCTCACCACTATCCATCCCTTTGATTCCCAATTCGCCCCTCTCCTTGTGGCCAATTTACGGACTCTTTCTTTAGTAGACTGGATCACTCCATCATCATTGTTTTTGTCTTCAAACTCGGAGCTGAACCAATCAAACACGCAACGAGGAGATGGTTTAGTGATCATAATTGGTGAAGCAGAAGACAAAAAAGGATGCTGCAATAGTTGATTACAGCTCCACTGCTCTTTTGAATCTCTCTGTAAATACTTCTCAACAGAATCACGACCGAGTTTAAATAACTAAGTCGGAAGTTCAGGTAATTCCTTGGAAAGCCTGATCAGATTCAAAGTTTCAATTCCCTGATCCTTCCAAGCCAGCTTGCCCGTAACCATCTTAATTACTGTACAACCCAACGACTATACATCACTTTCGGGCTCTTAGTACTCCCGTGTAATCACTTCTGGCATCATCCACATCGGGCTTCCTCGAGGCATGCTTGGAGCTCTGGTGGGAATCTCTGTCGTGGAGGAGAAATCGGCAAGCTTAGCAATGCCTTTGCTAGAGCCAACGAGAATGTTCCTCCCTTTGACGTCGCAATGTACAATGCCTTATGTGTGTATATAGTTCAATACAGAGACGACGCATCAAGTATAAGATCGTACACTTATCTCATCCATGTCAGCTCCGAATGCTAGGTTAGCCATGGTGCCACCAGGTAAAAACACGATGTGAAGGTTCCAACAGGGCGCAGAGGACTCGTATGACATGTTGTCGCCAAGGAACTTAATCACGTAAGGCAAAGATAAGGAACGAAGAAACCGAATCTCGTTCTCTAATGCTGCGTATGGTTATTGTCTCCCATATCCAGAGACGGAACAAAACAAAAATGTGGAGACAGAACAGAACAAAAATTGGAGACAGTGAGATGTTTGGTTGTGATGGACAAAACAGATAAAACTATATTCATCTCGAGGATAAAAATGTGTTTAGTTGCAGTTGACAGAACATAAAAAAACAATGTCAATGACTAAGTACCCCTATAATATAATATGATTGGAAATATGTAATTCATTGATTATTTTAAAACGAATGATTTTTATTAGTAAAAAAGTTTACAAATAATAATAACAATAACAATAAGAAATTAATTTCATATAATAATAATAATAATA
>JAOQMP010112054.1:0-14045 GCA_027563575.1 Erythroxylum pedicellare
TAAGAACATTGAATAGGAATGGAAGTTTAATTATCATTATAAAGGAAAAATACTTTATCTATTGAAATTGTATTTTGCAGATGATCTTTTATTACTTTATAAATTCAATACATATATTTTATCCACATAATTTACTTTAAATGTTTTATAAATTTTAGGATTTATATAAGAACGCTATGAGTTAAATTTATATTATGAGAAAACATTATAATCTAATTTACATTTTTGTCAGCGTTCAAAAATAAATTATTATTTATAAGACATTCAAATTAAAATTTGAGTGAATAAAAATTTAGGCAACAAATGTTTGAAATCTAAATACAACATAAATTTAAATAATAATCAATTCTAATAACTAACATGTATATAAAACTTATCTCTAAGATTCAACTTAGTCATATGATTTATAATCAATTGTCTCGTTGAAATATACTCCATATTCATTCCTATTTCTTTATTATGTTATTGATGTAATTATAGTTGGTATCTTTGTACAATTTTGGTTAACATTGATACTTAGGGTCTCTAGTATATATGAATGTTCTCTTTATTGCTTCTTAATGCATTTATTTAAGATTCAATCAATATTTACTAGTTATCCTAACAATAAACATATATCTAGTTTTATTTACAATATAGTGTATATAAGACTACCAATTGCATTAAAATAAGAAACCACCTGTGTCTCTTCCTCTTCTTATAATAGTTGAGGATAATGGCTATTAAATAGGCATTCACCATTAGCAATAGGCAAAACCAACTTATAATCTTAGATATTTGTATTGTTAAACCTTGTCGTTAATATGTTTATATATAGCTTATGCAAGTGACAATGATCTTCTTCAATGATTGTTAGTGACCCCCAAAGATGCATGTAGGCTCACCCATATTTTTCATTTTAAAGATGGTTGATAGCTAATTTATTTATTTACTAGTACAAGATATGAAAATGTTTTCCACGTATAAAAACAAAGTTACATATGTAATGTTGGATCTTTTGACTATAGATTGACTTTAAAAACATGAATTTTTTACTTTTGGTCTTTATGAAGCATTGTTATTGGTTGTTCCATATAAATTGCTTGATCTAGTTCTCCATTTAAGAATGTATCATTTACATGCATTTCATTAAATCAAGATCCATTATCCACCAAGGCTAAAATTAGTTAAAGTGATGAAAACCTTACAATAAGTGAGAATTTCTTCTCATAGTCAATTCTTACCTATTACGAGTGTCTTTCTACCACTTGATGTACTTTGCATACTAAAAAAAACTTCCATAAACCTTTCACTTAACGTTGAGCATTTGTTCTTTATACATGGTTTTATGTCTTTTAAGAATATTTAACCAAGTCTTAAGCTTAGATTCAGCTTGTCAAATTTGATTATTCTTCTATTGCATTAACTCATTCGTCTTAACAAATAAAGTCCATCTTTACAAAAAAAACATTTTTTCTCACAAGAGGCATTTTTTCCAACACCTAATATGCATTCCAACATCACATAAAAATTTCAGAACTGAACCTTCTAACACTAACATTTCTACCTTAAATGTTCTTATCCATTCACAAAATATGACAATATACTAAACAAAACAAAGGCACAATCAAATCAAAATAATAGAAACATAACCATGAAATGTTACCTCCACAAAAATGCAACAACGGTGGGAGAAGAGGAAGAGTTTATGATGCAGCAAGAAATGAAGACAAGGCCGATAATAGATGGTGGATGGGAGAGGAGAAATCACCAAAGGAGAAGACATAGCAGGGAGGAAGAAGAAAGAAGGAGAACTGACGGTAGGGGGGAGGACCTTCGGGTGTGTTTAAAACTTAACAAAACGATGTTGTTTGGTGTTAAACCAAATGACATCATTTCCGCTAAGTTAGCATTCAACCACTACCAGACAACAATGTATACGTTGGAAGTTTACCGACGGAATTTTCCATCGCTAATATTCCATCAGAAAATTTAAAACTTTATTATTTCATCATCAATTCCCGCCTTATTTGTAAACGGTAATTTTTCCGTATCTAAATTATATTTTCACGTCAACTTTTCCAACTGAAAAACAAATACCATTGGTAATTTGCAATGATTTGTTTTCTGTTGTTATTTTTATGTTGCCAATTCCTTACTTTCTTGTAGTGAAATTAAGTGAAGAATGTGGACCACATTTGATGTTATGGTTGTCATACAAGGATGAATAAGAATCGTGCATATGGTGATAAGAGGCACATTTCTGTAAATTGGGATAAGAAACGTATAAGGGGCAGAGTTCAAAATTGTCCAAACAATGTGCAGCCACACATTTGCTTATGGTCCAATATTTGGAATTAAATTAGTGCCTTCCGGTTTGTTTAAAGCTTACCAAAACAATCTTGTTTGGTGTTAAACTAAATGACGTTGTTTCCTTTAAGTTAGTAGCGTTCAACTGCTACCAAACAACGACGTATATGTTGGAAGTTTACTAAAGGAATTTTCCATTGTTAATATTCCATCGAAAAATTTAAAACTTTATTATTCTATCATCAATTCCTGCCTTAGTTGTTGATGGTAATTGTTCCATCACTAAATTATATTTTCACGTCAACTTTTTTGACAGAAAAACAAATACCCTTGGTAATTTGCAATGGTTTGCTTTCTGTTGTTATTTTTCCATCGCCAATTCCTTATTTTCTTGTAGTGCAATTAATTGAAGAACGTGGACAACATTTGATGTTATGGTTGTCATACAAAGATGAATAAGAATCGTGCATATGGTAAGAGGCACATTCCTGAAAATAGGGATAAGAAACATTTAAGGGTCAAAGTTCGAAATTATCCAAACAATGTGCAACCACACATTTGCTTTTGGCCCAATATTTGGAATTAAATTTGGACCATGGCGTCCTTAAACTTCATATTAAAAAAACTTTGGCCTCAAATATGTATCGTATTTTAATTTTTTAAAAAAGTTTAACATAAATCTTTTAGGTATCGTTTTATATTTAAGATTTATAAAATAAACAATTAAATTATTTTCTTATAATTTAATAGTTTATATTGAATTATAAAATTGTTTGATGCAGCTAACTATAGTAAATTTGATGCATTTCCATCTTGCTTTTCAAATTCATTCCCTGTGGTGAAGGTAGTTTGGGTTGGTTTCCTGTTTGAACCATTGAACATTCGGGGAGCTCTCTTCTTTAGCCTCCACTTAGACTCTCTTTACCTAAAAAGCATTCAAAAGAATAATCAGAAATCACCCTTTTAGAAACAAAAATTGAAAAGAAGAATGAATAAAGGAATATTTTAACACCGTATTACAGTAGGAGAGTATTGTAATTATAGGGGAAGCAAGATAGTCTAGAATAATACTGTCAATATGTGAAATTACGTTTTATATTAAATATTAAACAAATGAGTTGGAGAAAAAGAGACACGTGTTAGCCACATAACATGTAAAAAAAAATTGACATGGTTAGTCATGTCAATAATATTAATGGAAAACTTAACATTGAGCTATTTTCACAACAACTTAAAAATTGGGACATTTTAGTAGTACTTTTTAAATTTTAGGCTAGTATTGTAAAATTGAATCAAGTATGGAATTTTTTTCATAATTAACTCAATTTTCAATAAGTGGAAAAAGCCAAGTGTTGAATTTGTTTTTTAATTAAAGAATTTTATAGTAAGGCAAGACCCAAAACTATAAAAGGAAAGTCCTTTTCGAAGTTGTCAAGTAAGCTAAGATCAGGTAGTTAAAATGCTAAAATATAAGTAGTTTATATCCTACAGCAAGGTAAAAGCAAAAAAAAAAAAAAAAACAGACTTTGAAATTAAATTGCAAACTAACAATTGAAAAATGCTTTAAATTTTCAATGGAATTAAAGGACGAGCCCTTAACCTTAAGGTATCATGTAGGATATTAGTCTTTAAAGATTCCATGTAGTCGTTTTTCTAGGTGAATTACCTAATCCTGTTAACTGTTTCTTTGAGCAACCAATTGCAAATCCATTTCTCGATTCTTGAAAATCCTTAAGCTCCTCTCCTTTTAGTTTATGTGGATTGATGTGTGCCAAATACACTAGAAGTAAAACAAAACTCTGCACTAAGATTTATAACAGTGGTGAGTAGGGATCGTATACATAGGGAGTATAATTGAAGCTTTTGTAATTAAAAGAATTGGTGTTTAGGATATGGGCGGTTTTGTTAAAATCAATAAGAAAAATGAAGTAAAATTGCAATAATGAAAGTAATTCAAATTAAATAGTATAAAAGTGAGAAGATTGACGAATGAGTTTAGAATCCAATTCTTAGTTCAATCTTAGCCTACACACAAATAAACATACTTCATCATCTTATTGATTTCAAGCCTCTTTTAGAACTATTAATCGTAGGTTAACAATAAGCTTTGTTAACCCTAGTTCTTTGTTAGGTTGTGTCTAACCAAAATAAGATTTTTTAACTAAATTTAACTATCAAACAACCTAAAATAAGCTTTCTAGATTTAGTAGGAAAGCTATATTATGAACTAAGAAAATTGATTAATCTAGGCAAAAACTATACAAGCTCGGTCCATTTAACTTATGTCATGTTATCCCTATTGATTCATCACCATTAGCTTACCAAAAGTGAATTGAAAATGAAACTATTACGTATTGTATTCCATAGTCTAGAAATGGGTTCATATATAAACAATCTATTAAGAATAAGAATATTAATCATTCATACATGAATACCCAAAACATTAATCTAAGGATAATATAGACAATCTCTAGAGAGAGAGAATCAACAATACATAATGAAGAGATGCCCAAATGTGCTCTTCGACTTCAATTTTGCTATGAACCAGCAGAAGGAAGATTAGCCCTCCATAGATCCCAAAGAAGTAAGTTTTTTTTGTCTCCGTTCATGTTTCAAAAACTATTCATGTTATGTTTGGCTGTTCACCTATCTATATATAGCAAAAATTAGGTTTTTAGGAAGATGCACGATTGGATGCACAATCATGAATCATCATAAAACACCTATTTCATGATTATACATGACCATGCAAGTGGACAAATAACTATGTATCTTGCAAGTCATGCTAAATTCTTCATTTTCTTGCATTTTCTTGTCCCATCTTCACCGTAATCCATCTCCTTTTTATTCCACAAAGATAAATGAGTTTGAACATTAAAAGGATGGCCCAAAGAATGTGCTTTTAACTCATTTTAGCTTTTATGCTTCCAACTTGTACTTAAAACCAAATATAAACCAAAACGAATATCTTAAGCATTTCATAACTTGAATCACTAAGTGTTATGGAGTAAATGTATAATCAATTAAGCACATATCAAGTTCCCCACACTTAGTTTTTGACCATCCTCAGATAAATTAACAAAATCAAAGTCACAATCTAAAACACTTACTCGGTTTCCATATTTCCTAAGAAAAGAGGAATAACCTTTAAAACCATGGTAAGAACTAAACACTAAATGCCTTTAATTATGATCAATCAACCATCATTCCCTTCAAAAACTAAGCAATTTGGGGGTAGACTTTGAACAAATATGTTTAAATAGGATAGATCAATAGGTACACTCAAACACCATTCATGATCAAGATATTCCACGACTTTGCATATCATTTCATTTCTCCACCACTAGGATTCACTTGGAAGATCATGAATCAAAAGAATTTTTAAGATTGTAATGTGGGCAAAGAATAAGGTCAGATTTATTTGGATAGTGTAGTGGAAAAGCCTTTAAAATTGGTAAAGAAAAAAAACACTCAATATAAGATCAAACGTAAAAACTAGTGCAAAAGCCATTAAAACTATTTAAAAAATGCACTCAATATAACATCAAGTGTAAAAACTAACATTCAATTAAAATTGGGTACAACAACTATGATGAATGCAAAAACTATGTTTCACAACCTAGATTCAAGCCTTCATACACAAACTAGATGAAGTACAAGGAGTTGGAAGGAATCACCTAAAAAAATTAATGGTAAATAGTACATTATAACCATAAGGAGTGATTCTTCAAAGTAACATCTCCCTTATTTGCTTATACTCAAATCATCCATTCTATACAACTTTAGGAGGAAAGACTAACATAAATGATTTTGCAAAATAATTCCTCTTTGATGATTTTATTTAAACATATTTTTTCTCTTCTTTTCTTTTTCTTTTTCTTTTGTCCTTTTTTTCAAAAATTGAAAGAAGCTACATCAACATTGGAATTTGTTTATTAGATGTAAAATGACATTCCAACAATTATATCTAACCTACATATATAAACACCCCCACACTTATGCATCCACAAATATCAGTAATCAGAAATGCTCCACTAGCTTTAAGGTTTGGGTAAAACATTTGATTAGGTTAAAAACATGTAATATAGTTAGCATAAAAGAAAGACTAATAGAGCTCAAAAAGGCTCAATAAAGGAAAAATCATATCAATAGGTAGGCTATTTGGTTAATATGGCTTATAAAACAAAGAGTGTCTATCATGTTCCTTCCAAAATTTCTCTTTGTAACCTTTTGGAACCTTATTTCCTCCTCTTCTATTTTATTGAGGGTATTCAAATTCTCTTGTTTCTCCCTAATAGTCATAATGTTATTCTCACTTTCACCATTTTCTTTAGCTTTATCATTGCTTGTATCCATGTATATAGTTTTAGAATTAATACTTATAGTAGCTGAGTTCTGTTTGCTTATGGTTGGGGTAAATTGTGTCCAGAATCTCTTTCTTCCTCTAAATGGTTTTCCCTTTTGTCATTACAATCAACCAATTCCTTTATTTAACTATGCTCCCCTTTTGTCACCTTATCCCCTTTCTCCTTTTGATTTTCTAAATTCATTAATTCCTTATAGTCTCCTTTTTGGAATCTTCTACTAGTGTCTATCCATTTTTTAAAGTGTGGGAGTCATTTGGGCCTCTATTGATAAGAGACTTTCACAAAATCCTCCACTAGTTCTTACTCTTCATTTAACCTTTTTATCAGAATGGTTTTTTATAACTCTTTCCCATTCTTAATTTTGAATCACAATCATGCATACCTTTTTCTCTTCTTATATGTTATTATTTCATCTATGCAAATAGTGATGCCCACATAACTTGTAAATGCACTTTAACCTCTAATCGATCAATACGTTAAAGGAATACAATGTAAGTTAATCCATACTAAAATAAGCTCATGGGTAATTTTTTCCATCCTCGTACTTGGTTTAACAAGAAAAGGAACAATGGTTGACTCTGTATATGTCATAGACTAGCCTCCACCACTTCCATTACATTAACATAGTTGTCAAATTTAAATAGGAACTAATTATCTATAAACATTAATACCTTATCCAAGCCTCTAAATTTCCAACTTTTCATATCCCACTCCTTCATAATTGGGAAAGCTATACATCTCTCATAGAAGAACCTACCAAAGTAGCCTTCTAAGTTTTGGCTCCTTCAATTGAAATATACTTATTTAGGGCCAGTAGATTCCTACCCTCTTACATTATAAGCAGAGAATATTGCATAGATTATTTACAATCATCTCTAGCTACATATTTCCAACTAAGTGATGGATTCATATGTTTATAACTTGCCTCCTTAATAGGAGTACATGTGTTAGGAAGGAGTGGAAGAGTAAGATTAGGTTTAAAAGGGGGGTTAGTAGAGAGGGGCGGGAAAGACTTTTTGTCTAGTAGATTTCCAAAATGTTTTTAATCTCTATAGCCATTTTGGTCTCTGCTTATGTTTAAGTGGAAAAGCTTTATGAGATAGTTACTGTTTAGGGAAATACAATGCTAAAGTGGGAATTGCTTTATAGACAAAATTACCTTTCTATCCCTTACTATTGAAAATGTTTATGTTTATCGAAGCCCTCAAAATTAATTTCGCTTCTCTAACTTCTTATAGTAGTTGTGGAACCAGATCGAATCCTAAGAGAACTAAAAACTAGTTTCTTAATTTCAATTAACAAAACAAAGTGAGGGTTCATGATTAATTAAATAATTTAATAAAATTAATAAGGAATCAAATTAAATTGATTGAATATAAAAGTGATAAATTCAAGGGAAAGATCTCATCTAATTATAATATTGATCATTCGTCTAAAAGGACTAGTTTTCACAATTCAAGGAGTTATTTCAAAACATATTAGGATAGTTATACTAAGTCTCAAAATTTTCCTAAATTAATTGATTCAAATCCACCATTCAAATCAAAACTTACCATCAATTGATTGGCTATGATGACATTTCATATTAATTAAATGATAGTAATAAGCTTAATGAAAAAGACTAGACCCTAAATTGAATAACTGAGATAGCTATAACTATTCAACTTAGTTTTCTTGTTTTTTTAAAGATAAATATGCAAATTCATAAATAACTATTTGCTAATTGTACTAATTATTAATGACAATTACAAATCACCAAATTCATAGATAGATTTAGAATAATCAACATTAAATTAAAATTTCAAATTAATCAATATTAATTACTTGTGAAATATAATAACGTAAAACAAGAAATGCTTGAATTAAAACATGAATATAAGTTTAGACCAAAGCCTCGTAAGGTTGCAACTAGATTTTTGAATCCCATTGGATTAGACTATCTGGATTTAGCCACATATGGCTTTAACTCCAACAAAAAAAATAGAAGAAAAGATGAATGATTGAGAGAAAACTATAAAGAAAAGAAAATAGAATGTTAAAGAAGGTGATAGATGTGTTTTCCCATTATTTTCCTAATTAAAACCTAGTCTACTTCTATTTTGCAAAGATTCCTATATAAAATAAATTCAAATCCTTACATAATAAGGATGGAAAGAAGTTTCCTAATTGAATTCCAACTTTTAAAGTGAATATGACGTTAGGCATCATCTCGCCTTATCCATTGCTAATATGTACGCTTTTTCCAAAATTTATGATTTTGATCAATAATGTTTCAATCTCATGCAATCTCCACTTTTTATCTCCTAAAATAAAACAAACATTAATTTTCCTATTTAAGAACCAAAATATAGTCAAAATAAAAGAGATAATTTCAATTAACATATAAATAACATCTTATCAAATTCCACCACACGAGACTTATGATTGTCCTCAAGCATATATCAATTCAATACATCAATCATCCTCATAATAACCTCTCATATTTTTTCATGTTATTTAGCAATATCCTTAAAGCTAATACACATTAAAGGTTTGTTATAAAATAACAATTGAGAGAAAAGTACTCATAAGACAGATTGCTATAATGAAATCATATCATCTCCTCAATTCAATCAAAATCAAATGAAACAAGAATTCGCACCCTCTTATAGATTTCACTCTATACACTTAAAGTGTTTAGGGTTTATTAAGCTCTCAAATCAAAGCATAGTGAGTTATTTCCATAATTTGGCTCATAAATCATATCTCCACCACTTAACAAAAATTAACCTAATGCATAAATCAAATGGACTTGATAAAGTTTGTAATGTGGCTTAGCTAAGGTATAAAAGAAAGAAGTTTTTAGGTTAAATAAATTGAAGAAAATCATACAAACTTATCTATACAAATTTCAACTTAAATCAATATAAAACTCACTTGATTTAAATAACATCCTTTTCAATCACCTCTCTTTTTTAATACTTTTCTTTCTTCTTTTAAACAAGAACATTAAAGAGCAAGTTTTTTTCTTATACGTCTCCCCTATTATATAAATAAAAATGAAAATTAAAATAATGAAACTTGAATCAACTAATTTACTTTTCATAAAAATAGTCAAAATCATATGCAAATAAGCTTGATACAATTTCTTTAATTTAGGGCCTCAAATTATTAAGGATATCAACAAAAGAAGGGATAAAATTGTTTGTAAAAGGGTTAATATTCAAGAAAATAAAGGTTAAGGCTCAAATTTGTTTTCTAGAGATAACAAAGATAAAGTATGTTTAGGTCAACAATGGTTATCATAAGTCTCCTTATCATCTTTATACACAAATTTATAAAAGGTGTGGTCTCAATATGCATTCAAAAGCAAGTTATATCATAAACAAGCTATGATTGATAACACACAACAAAAAGATATGTATGAGCACAAATGTGATGAATGGTCTCACGCTTAAAGCTCACATAAGTGTCAAAATGCAACAAGTCATACACACTTTTATTTAACAAAACCAATGATATATTTAAAGTAATTCAATGAAAAAAAATAGTCATGCTTGTCTCTCTCATGCATTATAACTTAAATAAAAAATGTATCATAACTAAATGATTATTTATAAACAACAATCATAAAATTATAAGGTTACTATGAGGAATAATCAATATATGAATCATAGTATTCATGAGTTCAAGAACAAATCACAAAGTTCATCATAATATATATTTTCTTTCTCCTCCACACCTAAATCATACATTATCATGCATAAGATGCTTACCTGCCACAAAAATAATCAAAAAAAAAAACAAAGCATATAGTATAAGACTCCCCTGAATTGTGAGCATCTAAAATGAGATGTCCTATGGTGCCAATGGTTATGGAGGTATCACCCCTATGAATTGGAGTAGAGAATCTAAATTCTTCTTAAGTTTAGAATTTTTGTGTTACAATCTCTCAAGTCAAAAGTGATATTCATGTTAGATTGGTGGAGTCCAAAGATACAAAGGTTGTGAAACATCACGATCCTCTTGTTGTGTTAATGATAAACCTTTTTTTTTAGAAAATCTTAATGATAAGCACAAAACAATGTTCTCCTTTATTGCTCAATTAACCACATCCTGATTAAATAAGCCTAGCCTAATGGTTTCATCTTACAAGAGATATACATATCAATATTAGTCATATCAAACAAATTAAGAATCATAGTCAAATGAGTAAAAAGGGAACCAAGATATAAATTCTTTTTTAGAAATTAAAAGAATTTATTAAGAAGCACTAAAAAGATTAAAAATAGTACATTGATCCATCTAATCCCATTTAGGGAAAGCTGATGTAATCACCTCTCTAAAATAACAAGCTCACAATCAAAATAAATTATTACTTAGTATATTGAGAAATCCTTGAAATAGATTTTAAGAAAATCATTTCCTTGACGTTTATAAAATCCCAGTTGTAATCTCTTTCTCTGTGGTAGATTTTTTTTGGAATCTCCAATTGTTCCTTTCCATCCTTATCCCCTGAATGCTTAATCTCATAACAAGAAAATAAATTTCCAAAGTGTCGTTATGAATACAAAAGGGGCATATTGACACGAACAAAAACAAATGTTCTTTAGTTTCCCCACATACCCTGCATAAGGAGCATCTATCATCTATAGCAAATTGATGCACTATATCTTTTTTCATTATCAACCATAGGAGGAATAAGATTTTAGGTGTTAAGAACTTATTTCAGGCAATATTGTACCAAGAGACTTTGGATTAGAGCGGTTACAATAGTTTTCCGGTTAACCTGCTGGTCATGTTGGCATTTGGTTTCCCTTTCTAATAGAAACTATCATATTTATAAATATCAGGTGAATATAGTGGTTTATACCTTAATAATTCTTTAGGGAGAGCCAATTTTTAGCCTCAATCAGTTTAGAGACCCTATTATCTAAACTGCCAAACGATCTAGCTTCTGAAGTTTTAACCTGGTGGATTAACTGGCCATAACCGGTCCACTTGTCATACCAATTTAAAGAATCCTCACCATTCCCAAATTTACGTATTACATAAGCTTTGACCTTATCCCTGAGGAGGTGCAAAAGCTAAATAAGGAATCAAGAAAAAGATGAGCTCCTATGCACCTTCCAAGTACTTTTACCTTTAAAGAAATTGCTATGCAAACATTTCATCTCAAGTCATATTTTATCATCAAGGATTTTCCATAATCTTTTAATAATTAAGTCTGAATTGGTTAACATAATGTCATTGACTCTTAGACCACCATGATCTTTAAGATAAAAGATGTTAGTCGACTTGACATTAGCTAGCCCTTTTACTCCCTCTAGGTGGCTCCATAAAAGGTTCCTAAACATTATTTCCATTGTTTTGATAAGATTTTTTTAAAGAAAGAAATGTGAAATCCAATAAACATGTGAAGAAGATTGGATAGAATTTATCAATTGAAGTTTTCTAGCATAAAAAAGTGATTTGTTAACCCAAAAAGAGAGTCTAATATGCTTTTCAATTAGGGAAAACATTTAGAAAACCTTGACTTTCTTATAGAAATAAGGAGGCCAAGATACATGAAAGGAGGTTTCCTTCTACTAATTATAATAATACTAACAACGTGTGCTGGACCCCGTTTCCAAAGCCCAACATTCGGAGTCATTAAACTAAAACAGTACTTGTCCTCAACCATACTGAACCTGTTTTGGGAAAATTAGCATAAATTTTTTGCGGATATCAGATTAAGGTTTTCTTTGAATGGTTAGAAAGAAGACTTAAAGATATATAACCTTCATGAAGACCTTGATATATTCTAACATCTAGTGGGACAAAAGTGGACCAAATAATAGGGTCAGATGAGACTAGATGAAGTGTTAGTTGAATTGGGAAAATTGTCATAACTTTCCCTAGAGATGTCGGATTACGGTTTTCTTTTGATGATTCAAAAGAAAATTTCAAGATATACAATTTCATGAAGATCTTGAAGAAAATTCGATCATATACATGGTCAAAAATGGGACCAAACGATAGGATCAGATGAACCCAGATGAAGGTTTAGATGAATTGGAAAAATGGTCATAACTTTCTCTAGAGAACTTGGATTAAAGTTTTCTTTAGATGGTTCCAAATAGAATTTCAAGATGTACAACTTTCACGAAAACCTTGAAGATAAATGTGATCATCTACAAGGTCAAAAATGGGACCAGACGATAGGAACCCACATGAAGGGTCAGATGAAATGGGAAAATTGTCATAACTTTTCCTAGGGATGTCAGATTAAGGTTTTATTTAGATTGTTTGAAAGATAATTTCAATATCTACAACCTTAAAGAAGAACTTAAGGACAAATTCAATCATATATAAGGAACAATGGGACAATATGATAGGATTAGATAAACCCAGATAAAGGGTCAAATGAATTGGAAAAATTATCATAACTTTCCCTAGAGATGTCGGATTAAGGTGCTCTTTGGATGGTTCAAAAGAGAATTTCAAGATAAACAACTTTCATGAAGATCTTGAAGAAAAATTTGATCATATATATGGTCAAAAATGGGACTAGACGATAGGATCAGATGAAACCAGATGAAGGGTTAGATGAATTGGAAAAACGGTTTGATTAAGGTGTTCTTTAGATGGTTAGAAAGAGGACTTCAAGATCTACAACTTTGATGAAGACCTCAAAGACAAATTCGATTATCAATAGGGTTAAAAATGGGACTAGATGATATGATATCATCACTAGATGATATGATGTCATCAGACAATACATTATCACCAGATGATATGACGTCATCACCAGACGATATGACGTTATCAAATGATATAAACTACACTCCTGAACCTCTCCACTTATAAGGACCATCACTTTTAACTATGATGTCAAAAAATTTCATATTATATACCGTTGGAAAGCTAAAAAGATAAGCTACAACTTTACAGAAGACAACTTTGACTAATTTAGCCTAGATTAGTCTAATTTTTTCCCTGAAGTTAGTCTACAATTTATACACCTATGAAAGACTTAGATTATGAAATGTACAACTACAAAATAAACATGAACATACACTTGGAGAACTTTTCAGTTCTAAACTCATTTTCCAAATCAACAGAAGCTCATACATAACTTTAATTACATAATAACATTATAAAAAAGGGATTAACACAAAATACAACATATATAGGATGCCTAATGTTTAACATGCTTATGAACCTATCCAAAAGTGACTGAACTAACTTAGTTATAAAATTTTCTAATATCTTGGAGTTTCCGATGCTTTGCAAAGATTGCTAACCTTTTTGTTCTGCACCTGAGGAGGGAATAGTGGGGCGAGCTCCACAGCTCAGTGACTAACATATTTATAGGCACTGGCAATTGACCGCAAATTCAAGATATATATATATATATATATATATATA
>JAOQMP010112104.1:0-14040 GCA_027563575.1 Erythroxylum pedicellare
ATATTGGATTAATCTTTGATGGATTTTATATGCATACTTTTATGAATAATTTGTATTTGTTTTCACCAATTATTTTTATAGTTTTTTATCATATATATTGATATGAATAGGTTCTGGTTAACCTGAGAACCGAACCTGAAAATAAGTTAACCGATCCTATAGGTTCTTTAGGTTTGTGAAATTACCGAACTTGACATTCAGGTTTAGGTTCAGGTTATTTATGAACAGGTCAGGTTACCCTAACATGAACACCCCTAAAAATTACTGGTTCATTGAGGCAATAGCTAATTAGAGTGTATTGTGAGTAACCTAGATGTGTGACCTTGATTAGAAATGAGTTCTATTCATATTGTTTTGATTAATCTTTATTTCTCTACATTGAATCCATATTGATATAATTATGACATTGATGATTTTGAACAATTGATTGTACGAGTAGTTTGATATTCGGGATTGTATTAGGAGTGTTTGTGATTTGAATTGAATAAGGAAAATGAATTGTCATCTATATGTTGAATGCCGAACATAAATCTGATGAATTGTGGTAAATGAATGTCTTTCTTAACTGAAAAGTGATTGATCATATATTATGTTAAAATGTTGCACTTCATTACATGAACATACATGTTCACGCAAAGGATTTATGACCGGAGCAGCCAATGTGAAAAAGGCTTTAAGCTCAAATATGTGCACATAAAGTCTTAGGCTTAAAGTTTAATAAACCCAGTATCCACAACGAGTACTAGACAATACTGAAATGAGCCTAGTATCCATAGCAGATTCGAGACCAATAACTGATAAATAGGCACTTGGTCACAAGAAAGTTAAAATGGAAGTGAGGCTCATTTGCATTTGCATTTGTATCTTTACATGTGTTTAAGAAATTGTTTGCAAATGAATGTTGAATTATATTGAGATAACATTGTGAAATGCCAATGAACTTGATGGTGATATGAACAATTATAATAAATGAGTGAAATATTCTAAGATGATTATATGAAGTTTTTTGCATTCAAAAGGTTCTTTTGAAATGATTAAGTAAAGTGATTGTATTGTTAAGGTGCATATTGATTAAGAAGGGTTTTATTCATGTGATATATATGATCTATTTTGAGTTAACACATCGATGATGGTTCACTCATTAAGTTTACAAAACTCATCAAAATTGCAACGTTGATTTTCAGGTACTGAAAGGAGACCTTGCTTATAAAGCAATCTTGTTGATGTCTAGTGTTATCCATTTTAGGATTAAGATATGGCTCAAAGGTTTGGTCAGCTATCATCTGAGGAGTTTAGATAGAGTACTTTTGTATAGTTTTTCATCTCTTTTAAAATATTTTGTATAAACGGTGTGAACATAGACAGTTTTTGTATTGTAACTATATGGATGGTTTGTAATGAAATGACAATGTAAAACATATTTTGTTAATGAAATGAGAAATATTAACATTTTAAATACTTATGTTCTTTATGATTCCATATGAAGTGAACGTGATTGCTCTAACATGTCATTTTCAACCCAGCCAAGCCCTCATAGTTTTGCTTTTCCTGAAGCCTTCCCAGGAAGTCACCCGTCCTAGTACTACTCTAACCGAGGCATATTTAACCTTAGAGTTCTGATGGGATTCGGTGCATTAGGCCATGGAAAATGCGTCTGTGAGGGAGAGGTATCCGTACCCTTATAAGACGTACTTTGTTCCCCTCTCCAACCGATATGGGATCTCACACTCTAATGGTTTGGGTACCGGCTTTGATACCACTGTAACAGCCCAAATCACCTGCTCACAAATATTGTCCGCTTTGGGCCTTGTCTTAGCCAAGCCCTCATGGTTTTGCTTTTCCTGAGGCCTTCCTAGGAGGTCACCCATCCTAGTGCTACTCTTACGTAAGCACATTTAACCTCAAAATTTTTATAGGATCCGGTGCATTAGGCCATGGAAAACGCATCTATAAGGTAGAGGTATCTGTACCCTTATAAGGTATACTTCATTTCCCTCTCTAACTGATGTGTGATCTCACATTCTTCACCCCTTTAAGGGCCAGCCTAGCTGGCACAACGGTTAGAGTATTGGCTCTGATACCACTGGTAATAGCCCAGATCACCCGCTCACATATATTGTCCGTTTTAGGCCTTGGCTCAGCCAAGCCCCCACAGTTTTACTTTTCCTGAGGCCTTCCCAAGAAGTCACCCATCTTAGTACTACTCTAACCGAGGAACATTTAACCTCAGAGTTCTGATGGGATTTGGTGCATTAGGCCATGGAAAATGCGTCTGTAAGGGAGAGATATCCATACCCTTATAAGGCATACTTTGTTCCCCTATCCAACCAATGTGGTATCTCATACTCTAATGGTTCGGGTACTAGCTCTGATACAAATTTAATTGTCACGACCAGATATCACATCGGGCTCACGATAACCGTCGTATGTATGGCTATGCTTGTTGATTTGGTTATATTGCCTCTGCTGTAATTTTGACTTCTAAAAAGTTTTGAAGTCTACCTTTTTATCCAAATCATGCATGCTTTATTTTTCCAATCCAACAATTAGTATTAGAGCCAGTTTTCTTATGTATGATTTCAGTTCCTATATGTGATGCATGATTGGCAATCAATTTTGTATACCGCATATTTTTATGTGATAGAAATATATACGGTGTTTGTTTTGCTCTTTTGGCTGTGCATAGATGCTAAAGTTACATCGTAAGTTTTGTTTATTTGGTTTGTATAAAGGAGGGTGACCTATAATCGTGATGTTTCCTCCTTGGTTTCATCTTTATGTTTTCTTTGATTATGTAATGTACAAAATCATGTAATGATGAGTATGAAGAAACCATGGATGAAGAAATGAAGAGATAAGGTTTTGGTTTTGCTTAAAATGTATTGTCAAAGTTTCTATTGTTAGAAAAGCAAAGTGCTGGAATTTTATATTGACAAATTTTCGATTTTATGACATAATAAGTTTCAGTTTTGATTAAAAATAAGTGCTGGATTTTTTGTTTCATATGGACAAGTTTCAGTTTTGATGAAAAACAAGTGGTGGATTTTTTGTTTCATATGGACAAGTTTCGGTTTTGATGAAAAACTAGTGCTAGAATTTTTGTTTTCAAAGTGACAAATTCGCTTTTATGAAAATCAAAACTTTGTTGTAAAAGAAAAGCCATTACACACTTTTTATCGAATGGGTCGGGTCATGTGAATGAAGAGCTCGAAGCGGAAGATCCAAGTCCAAGAAGAAATTGTTGGGCTTAAAAGTCTTGTAATTGTATTTATGTTTCTAGGATGGACAATCAAAGTGGCTTATTAGTTCGTGAGATGAATGGATAAATGAATGCAAATAATATGTGATATTATGTAATTGCATGTAATTTAGAAAATTGCCAACCCTAGGCTTTGCCATGCCTTTATTATGTATGATAGATATAATGAAACAATATAGGATGGAAAATAAAATGCATCTAGACAAGATGGTATTTATTAAAACTTAAAGCCCAAAAAGATTGAGTGGGAGAGGATCTTATGTGAGACTCCACGGTCTTCATATGATGGCCTATTTTACATGTGGTAAAGTGTTACTCCCAATTGGAGGGCATGAGTCCTAGATCTTGTATAGTTTGGTCTCCTTAAGGATAAGTCCATTTATTAGTAGCAAATGTGACCTCCCACCGAAGCATAGTTTGCAAGTACCTTCAGCGGATGAATCAAATGGTTACACACTCAACATATTTTATCAATAACCTACCCACTGTAGCTTTATTGGTAAAAGTATGGACCAAATTATGGCACTTCTCAAAGAGTTAGGCATGAAGATGCTTAGTCGTTTTTTGAGTGGGAGGGTCCCAGTTTTTTTTAATGGATAAGATGACCACCATCACTTAGTCTGTTATAGATAAGAAAAATGATTGTCGTATAAAGTTTTAAATTTGTTTTAAGTTTTATTTCATGCATACATGCATCATGATTTTATACAAAGTTCCAATATTATTGACTAGTATGCTCATGTTTTAATAATTTATTTTTTGGACATAATCACCACAAAATGAATCCACTCACTTTGCTCTTAACAAATAACAAATTGGAAATTGGAGAGAATTTGAATGAATGGAGATATAACCTTGACATTGTTCTTCAATATGAACGAATGTTATGGGCATTAATTAAAATGATCCTACACCTCTGGGGAAGATTCAACTCCTGAGCTAGTCTAACAATATGAGCGATGGCAGAATGCTGATAAGACTACTAAATGTTATATTTTAGCTTTTGTCAGCGGCATGTTGCAAAAGCAAATTGCTTGTATGAAAACTGCTAGTGCAATGGTCCATCACCTACATGAGATGTTTAGTGTGAGGATCAGATCTGCAAGGGTGAAAGCTATCCAAACCTTTCACAATCTTAAATAAAAACCTAGTGCACCGGGGCAGGATTACATGCTTACGGTAATCTCTATGGTCACTGAGGCTGAGATGCTTGGGGTGGATATGGATGCGGACATGCAGATGATTGTAATCATCAATAGCTTAAACTCTTCTTTTCAACTATCTAAGTTAGACTATAAGCTCAATAGCAAAGATTACACCTTGAGTGAGTTGATGAATACTCTTCAAAGTACGGAGGAGATATTGAATATCAATGCTCATGAGTCAGAAGCTAATGTAGCATCTTCCGCTAAGCCCAAGGGTAAGGGCAAGCAAAGGAAAAAGGGTGAAATGAAAAAGAAGGCCTAACCTATGAAAAAAAAAGGCCAAAGAGAACTTCAAGGGAAAGTGTTTCCACTATAATGAGATGGGCCACTGGAACAGAAACTATGCAGTTTACCTTGAGTTCCTCAAAAGCAAACAAGGTATAAGTTTCCTAAGTTTGTTAGGAAATAGAAATGTGACAAATTTATCTGATTCTTGGATATTAGATTCAAGGGCCACTAACCATGTTTACAATTCTTTGCAGGTGTTCTAGCAAAGGAAAAGACTACCTAAAGGCTAGTTTCAAGTCAAAATAGCAGATGGATCCTATGTTTCAGTAGAATCAGTGGGAGTAGTTATCTTGGACTTTCCTAGTGGTCATAGATTATATTTGAAGAATGTTTATTACATGCCAATGATTGTAAGGAACATGATTTCTATTTTTTGTCTATTAAAATCAGATTATTCCTTATATTTTGAAAATGTTATTTCAATATGTGAGAATAAGGATTTTATTTGTAATGCGATAACTAAACAGTGATTGTTCTTTGTAGAACCTATGACAGGCTCACTAAACACCACAGAATTGATAAAACTAAGACAATCAAATGTCTCTAGCATTAATTCAAAATACCTGTGGCACTTAAGAATAGCTCATATCAATCTGAAAAGACTTGATAGGTTAGTAAAGGATGGGATCCTTATGGGATTAGATAATGATCCATTACCTACTTGTGAATCTTGTATTGAACGAAAAATGACCAAGGCCTCATTTCCTTCTAACAGAAACAAATCTAAATCCACGTTGGACTTAGTACACACTGATGTGTGTGGGCCCATGGTATAAGCTAGAGGAGGTTATGAATACTTTATAACCTTTATAGATGATTACTCTAGACATAGCTATTTATATTTGATGCATAAAAAGAGTAAGTCCTCTGAAAAGTTCAAAGAATTCAAAGATGAAGCTGAGAAACAACTAGGTAAGCCATTAAAATAACTTCGATCGGATCGAGGTGGTGAGTACTTATCTGGAGAGTTCTAGTAATATTTAATGGATAATGGAATTGTTTCCAACTTGTCAGTTCCTCGAACACCTCAACAGAATGGTGTAGCTGAGAGGAGAAATAGGACTTTATTGGAAATGGTAAGATCAGTGATGTCTTACGCTATCCTTCCAGAATCATTATGGGGATATGCCATACAAATGACAACCTACCTTCTTAACTTTGCTCCATCCAAATTGATGCCTAAAACACCTAGGGAGTTGTGGACTGGCCGAGTGCCTTCATTGCGGCACTTAAGGACTTATGGCTGCCCAGCCCATGTTCTAAGGCCTGAATCTATAGAGATAAAACTACGGTCAGAAGTATGTTTATTTGTAGGATATCCTACAGGTGCTATTTTTATAGTCCTCAAGATAGGAAGGTATTTGTGTCAATAAATGCAACCTTCCTAGAGGAAGAGTTTGTGATAAATCAAAAAGGAAGAAGTGAAGTAGTACTCAAATAGTTAGTTATTTCATCCAAACTAAAAGTTGATTTGGATATAGCAGAACAAGATGTTGAAATGGATTCAAGAGTTGAATCAGAAGAGCAACCTAAACATCAAGTAATGCCTAGATGTAGTGGGAGGGTTGTGAGACAACTAGACAGGTAAGTCTAAGAGAAAGCATTATAGCCATCTCAAACTAAGAAGAACAGATCTCATTACTTATACACAAGCTATTAATGATGTTGATGCAGAAAAATGGCTCAAGGCGATGGAATCGGAAATAGATTCCATGTATGCCAATAAAGTTTGGACCCTTGTACATTTACCACCATATGTAAACGACATAGGGTGTAAATGGATTTACAAAAGGAAACGAGGATCAGATGGAAAGTTAGAGACCTTTAAAGCGAGATTGGTAGCTAAAGCCTATACTCAAAAGGAGGGTATAGACTATGAGGAGACATTTTGTCCCGTTGCTATGCTTAAGTCCATCATAATTCTTTTGGCCATAGCAGCCTATTTCGATTATTAAATATGGCAAATGGATGTTAAGATCGCATTTCTTAATGGGGATCTTAAGGAGACCATTTATATGGCCTAACTAGAAGGATTCATTGAGCTAGGTCATAAGCATAAGGTATGCAAATTGAAGAGGTCCATTTATGGACTTAAGCAAGCATCTAGGTTTTGGAACATCATGTTTGATAAGTCTATCAAACCTTATGGGTTCATACAAAACCAAGATGAGCTTTGTGTCTATAAAAGGATACAAGAAGGCAAGGTTACATTCCTAATCCTATATATTGATGACATTCTGCTCATTGGGAATGATGTCGGAATGTTACCTACAGTTAAGGGAAGGATGAACGATCAGTTCTCAATAAAAGATTTAGGAGAGGCCAGCTATGTTCTAAGGGTCAAACTTATAAGGGATCATAAGAATAAACCGATAGCCTTATCTTAAATAACCTACATAGAGAACATGTTCAATAAGTTTGCCATGCAAGATTCCAAGAGGGTTTTCACATCTACTAGATATGGAATCAAACTTTCAAAGGAGCAAGAACCTAAGACCCAAGAGGAGGTCAAACGCATGCATAGGATTCCATATGCTTCGGCAGTTGGAAGTTTAATATATGCTATGCTTTGCACTAAAATGAATATCTGTTACACAGTGGGACTAGTAAGCAGATTCCAGTCCAATCTAGGAGTAGAGCATTGGACTGCAGTAAAGTGCATACTAAAGTATCTTCATAGGACGAAAAACTTAATGCTTATTTACTCTAGAAGTAACATTATTATGATAGGATAAACAGATTCTGATTTCCAATCAGATGTTGATTCAAGGAAATCAACTTCTGGTTCTATATTTGTTTTAGAAGGTGGAGCCATAGTCTAGAAGAGTATTAAGCAATCTTGTGTTGCTGATTTGACTATGGAGGCTGAGTATGTTGCTGCTTTACAAGCAGCAAAAGAAGTAGTTTGGCTTTGCAAATCCCTAAATGATTTGGAGGTGGTTCCTGAGGTAGAAAATGCTATTAAACTTTATTGTGATAATAGTGGGGTAGTGGCTAATTCTAAAGAACCTCGGAGCCATAAAGTTTCCAAACATATTGAGAGAAAGTATCATCTCATAAGGGAGACAATACAACGTGGTCAAGTGAATGTGGTAAAGATTCCCACAGAGCAAAACCTTGCTGATGCTTTTACGAAGACATTGTCTCAAAAGAGTTTTAAGAGTCACATAGCAGGGATGGAAATGAAGGATATGTCAAACTTACTTTAGGGAAAGTGGGAGATTGTTGGAGTTATGTAAATATAGTGCCCTGGAAAGCAAGTGTATTTATATATAACTTAATTTTCTTCCTGTTACTTTTGTAATGAAAATATTTATTAATAATAAAACAAAAGAGTTTGGTTTTATTTGTATGAGCTTCATATATCTAGTCATAAGGTACCAAGATTCTTTTGTAGGTAATAAACATATACATGGAGATGTATACGAAACATGTATATTATTAGAATCTAAATTAGTTGGTTTACAGTTGAATAATTAAGTTGATCGCTTAATTATGATTTAGATTGTAATGTTACGATTTATCTTCGTAGAAGTAAAAGAGTTTACTTCAAGGGAATGATGAGTTTCATATCATGATAGTAGTTGAATATCGATAATGGCGATATTAAATGAATTTGGAATCTAGTATGTTTTTAACTAATAAAGTGGGTCGTTATTTTAATCTTAAAACATACGCCTTAACATTCTTTTATTACGAACCACAATCTTGATGAGTGGTGAACTCCTATGTATTTCATTATAATTCTTGATATGATCAGAATGGATTTTAACAGAGTATCAATCCAGTTCCTGCATGCTAAAATTAGTAATTGAAACGTGTATCAGGGAACATTCACTCAAATAAAGAGTTTATAGTGATATCATCACTTCTAGATGTTTTACGGAGTTTTGTGGTTAAACTGGAGCCAGTAGTTTAATGGATTAGCTACCTATCAAGTCTTAATATCAAGATGAGATCTTGTGTGTTAATCATCATATAGAGTAAAATGGGAGATGTAGAAGGAAAAATCAATGTAAAGGCAAAATAGTGATTTTACCCTTTATTGTGCGGATGGCTATAATACGGTTCATAATAAAGTTTGCAATTGGACATTTTATTTGAAACATATATTCTCATAATATTTAGTAATTCAAGATTTCAACCAATTAGCATTAGTGGAATGACATTTAGTTAATAAATTGGAATTAATTGTAATGAGATTGAATTAATTCCGGGCTTATTGGAGCTTAAATTATATAAGTCCAATTAGATTCCCTATTTGGCTTTTAGGAAGGTTATCAAGCAAACTAAGAAATACAAATAGAGGTTTTAATGCCCATGATTGAATGTTGGCCTTACTTTAATTAGAAGCCTAAATGAATGTTTAATATTAGGCTTGACTTTGGTTTAATTTTATTAATTAAATTGAAAAAGGTTATTTAAAAAAGAAGAAGGGCATATTTTGGTTTTTTATACCTAAATGTGCAGCTGCACATTTATCATTGAATTGTTAAATTAAAGATGGTTTTTATCATGCTTTTATCATTATTAAATGGAGTAATGATTTTATCATTAAATGGTTTAATGGCTATCTTTTAATGATGGGCCTTTTAGCATTCATTTGATTAAAGAAAGGAAGAGGTGAGAGAGTGAGCTAAAAATTCATTGAAAGGTTGCAAGACATTATAAAGACTAAAGGAATGATAAGGACCTATAAATGTGGTCTTTTTTGGTCACAAGGATGAATAGGAATTTGAATGAAACCACCATCCATGTAAAAAAAAGAAGAATACTTTGCTAACCTCTCGAGCATTTCATCAAAGAAGGGTAGGGGAAAATTATGTTTTTTGTTTAACTTCCTATAGCTTTTGCACATTCTCTAACTCGTGACTATCCTAATGGCTATTAATTTTTTATTCTCATTATTTATTAAAGTCATACCCCCTCTTTCAGAAACCACCAAGACTGGGCTAACCGATTCATTATTTAAAAATACCCCTACAAATAGTGTTGCCCTTTAGGGAAAAAATTTACATTCTTCGAAGGAAAATGAATATTTTTTATTTAAATAATATTGTTAAATTTGCTAAAAGATCCCAATTTATGAGCTTAAGCACCTGTTTCTTAGAAACTTCTTTCGTGTTAGGATTTAACCTTCTTTGGTACTCAATAGAGGGCTTATAACCATCTTCCAACAATATTATATTAATGTAAATAAAGGGATTTATATCCTTAACATCATCAATAGTATTTCCCAAGACATCTTGACATATTCTAAAACCTTCCAACAAATATTTAGTTTCAAATACACTTAGACTTGCATCTGCAATCATAGTATAAATGGAATTGGGTATGAGAAATTCATACTTGAGAATGGAAGGAAGAAGTTTAATTATACTTGTGGGGCTTTCTCTTCACTCTAATTGCTTGGAGAGCTATTATTCAGTAACCATTCTTTAAATGAATCGCTTGAGTTATGCTTAGTTAGTGTCTCCTTTATCGATTGATTAGTCACGTCACTCCTATATCAAGAATCTCCAAGTGAAGGATATTCAATAACATTAGGCCCTCTCTCTCTCTCATCACCAAAACTTAGGGAAAGGTTTCAATTTTTTACATCAATAACAGCTCTATTCAAAGCTAGCAAAGGCCTTTTAAGGATGATATAGATTTGAGAATTCTTCTCTATTTTAAAATTTAAAAAATAAGTCCAAAAATTCTAAATAGATGTATATTATTCTCTATTTCTAAGTCAATACTTAGGTACAAGTATATATAGAAACAAAGAGGGCTATTCTAAGAAAGTAACAACTGTACATAATATCCTAATTGATCTAATTTGCTAACTATTAGGATTCAATAATATCTAGGAGATATCCAACTAGATATTTCCTAAGACTCCCCCTCAAGTTGGTCTGTATATGTCATCCATAGCCAGCTTGCTAACTCAAACACTAAACTGCCTCTAGTGTAATCCTTTTATGAGAATATCTGCTACCTATTGTGATGTTGGAATATAGGGAACACAAATTAATCCTTTTTCAATCATCTTTTTAATGAAATGCTTATCAACCTCAACATGTTTAGTTCTATTATAAAGAACAGGATTGTAAGCGATTGAAATTGTAGCCTTGTTGTCAGAATACACTTTCATCGAAACTTAAATAAGAATTTGCAATTCCTTGAGTACCCTTTTAATTTATAAAACTTCACAAATTTCATGTGCCATTAAATGAAAGTTAGCTTTGGCACTGCTTTTTACAACAAAACTTTGTTTCTTACTCTATCAAGTTACCAAGTTACCACCAACAAATGTGCAATAACCTTAAATTAATCTTCTATTAGTTGCACTCCTTGCCTATTTACCATCAGTATAGACTTTGACTTGAAGATTGTTTCGCTTTTGAAACATTAAACCTTGCCCGAGAGCTCCTTTTAGATATCGTAGTATCCTGTATACAACATCAAAATGTTCTCAACCTGGAGAATGCATAAATTGACTCACTAAGCTCACAAAAAATGATATATCATGTCTAGTGTATGAAAAATATATTAATCTCCCAACAAGTTGCTGGTATCTCTCCTTATTAATAACATTTATAGGTAGAACAAATCTAAGCCTTTGTTTGGTTGGGCTTATACTAATAGAGCTTTTGTCAGTAAATCTTTTTTCTATGGATCTTTTCTGAGAAGAACTTTTCTAAAAGGCTAGTTGACTGTTTGGCTATCATTTAAAAAAAGAGTTTTTTCAAAGAACTTGATACAGTAGAATTTTTGGCAATATAAAAGTAAAAAGCACTTTTAATTTTAACTATAATTTATTTTGTAATAAAAATTATTTATGCATATAAATATTATTTAAAGTATATTAAACAATATGCAAAGCACAATATATTAATTATTTATAATTTTAAACCATATGAATATAAATGAAAATATATCTAACCAAATCTTTCATATGGATTATATTATAAGTAAAACTAATATTAAAAATAAATATTAAAACGTATAAAAAGCAAAATAATATTATATAAATCCCAAAATAAACATAAAGATTGATTTGTGGGTATTGTGGGAATTATGTGTAAAACGGGCAAAAGGGCACTTGAAAAAGTCATTTGAGAGGCTTTTTTGAGAATCTCCTAATTTGAGCTTCTTAAAAAGTTGTATTTTGGCTGCCAAAAAAATCATATCTGTTAAAGAAGTGCTTTTTTATTTTACAACAAAACACTAAGAAGTCTTTTATGATACAGAAAAGTGCTTATTGATCTCCCAAAAGCCCATCCAAACAGTCACTAAGATTCACACCAGTCTCAATAGGAGTATTAGTTGCTTAATCCGGTCTCATTCAATAGGTCCAGAATATATTTCCTTTGATTCACAAATATTCCATCGTTCAATCTACTAAACTCCATTCCGAGTAAGTATTTAAGGGGTCTAAGGTCTTTAATTTTAAATTCTTTAGCTAATCTGTTCTTCAACTCTACTATTTTAGATACATCATCTCCTATTACGATGATGCATCTATGTAAACAATAAGAATAGATAGCATACCTACCTTGGACCATTTTCAGAACAATGTATGATTAGCTTAACTTTGATAGTAGTCATAGCTCTTCATAGCCCTTCCAAATCTATCAAACCATGCTCTAGGGGATTGTTTTAGGCCATATAACGACTTCTTTAGCTTGCACACCTTATTTCTCTCATAGGTGTCCTCAAATCCTGGAGGTAGGCTCATAAAACTTCTTCTTCTAAGTCTCCATTAAGGAATGCATTTTTTTACATCTAGTTGATGTAAAGTCCACTCAAAATTTACAGCCAAGGATAACAATACCTAAATAGTATTTACCTTTGCAACAAGAGCAAACGTCTCTTGGTAGTCAATACCATAAGTCTAAGTGAACCCCTTAGCAAGTAATCTTCCCTTTAGCCTTTCCACATTACCATTAGCCTTAAACTTAACAGTGAATAGCCATTTGCAGCTACCAGCTTTTTATCTCTAGCGAAATTCATAAGTTCCTAAGTTCTATTCTTCTCACGTGCATTTAGTTCTTCCATAATTATTAGTCTCCAATCCGGATCTTAAAGTGCTTCCTGAATGTTCCTTGGTACAAATAGAATAGTGATTTTAGAGATATAGGATTTATGTATGTGTGATAGTTTTCCATAAGATAGTTACTTTGATATAGGATTATTGGTACAAGCCCCTTTCCCCTTTCTAAATGTTATGGGTAGGTGATTATCAGTAGAGAAATCAGTAGAAATATCACTAGTAATTTATGGGTCAGTAGGTATAAATTGATCATTACTAGGCACAATAAAAGGTAAAGTAGTAAATGAGTTACCTGAATTGTTCCTAGGTTCATTCTTCGAGGGTTTTGAGGGGTCGTGCATTATTAAGGTATGTTGTTCTCTACTTCTCAATTGAGTCTTCCTCTTAGTATAAACATGAAGCTCAATATTTCGTTCTTTAGGAACGGACAGTAGTATTTATTCCCCTGTGGTTGAACCAGGATTTCTTGTCATAGACAGATTAGAAGTAGTATCTTTGCCTTCATTATCAGGAATTATATTATGATCTATAATGGCAATGGGTAGGGGCTTGGGAGTAATAGTAGCATCCCAAAAATTTTCTGCTTCATTAGACTTCTCCTCATGAAGGAAAAATAAGTATTTAGGTAAATTTTCGTAACATTTTCAATCAGTATTTGTTATTCTATTATTAATTTTAGTAATTAAAGATTATAATATTTTATAAATTTCATTAAATTCATAAAATTTTTATGATTGATAATTTTGATTTTTATTTAATAATGGTTGTATTACAATAATTAATTCCTTTAATTGAATTTCAATATTAATTTTTATATAATAATTCCAGTAAATTACTCAGTAGTACTCATTATGTATTTTTAAGATGACTTCATGAAGTTCTCTTTTAATATTAACTAATTCATCAACTAATTGTTCTTTATTCTTTTCTACTTTTTCATTTGATGTTCTTGGTTATGTAAATCAAATAGGTTTTTCTAATCTTGTAAATTGTGATCGTAATGTTGGAGTTATGTAAATATAGTGCCCTGGAAAGCAAGTGTATTTACATGTAACTTAATCTTCTTCATTTACAGTTTTGTAATGAAAATATTTGTTATTAATAAAACAAAAGAGTTTGGTTTTTAATGGGCATTATATATCGAGTCAAAAGGTACTTAGATTCTTTTGTAAGTAATATACATATACATAGAGATGTATGGGAAACATATATATTATAAGAATCTAAATTAATGGATTCACAGTTGAATA
>JAOQMP010112149.1:0-14034 GCA_027563575.1 Erythroxylum pedicellare
CAAGGAGCTTAGTAAACACCTAAGCTCCTTGTACCTGATCAAGTAAATCATCTATCCTTGGTAAAGGATATACTTATTCTTCATTGTCACCTAATTCAACTGTCTATAATCAATACATAATCTTAAAGTCCCATTCTTCTTCTTCACAAATAACACTGTAGCTCCCTAAGGTGACACACTAGGTCTGATAAAAGCTTTATCTAATAACTATTGCAATTGGGTCTTAAGTTCCACAAGTGCCATCCCATACGGAGGAATCGATAGAGGAGAAGTACTTAGAACTAAGTCAATTATAAACTCTGTTTCCTTGCCTGGGGGTAATCCTGGCAATTTAATGGGAAACATATGTGGGAAATCCCTAACAACAGGAATGTCCTGAACTATCTGCTCAGTTCAAGTATCAGTTACATAGGCTATGTAAGCCTCATATCCATTTCGAGTCAATTTAAAGGCTTTCACTGAGGAAATTAATCTGGCTGGCACTGCCTGATTAATACCTCAAAATATCACCCGTGGTTGATTAGGAGATTCAATAGTCACTTCCTTAGTATAACAATTCATTACAACTCTATATGCAGCAAGCTAATCCATACCGAAAATAAAAACAATCTCCTTCAACTGCAATACTATCAAGTCGACCTTCAACTCCACCTAATCAATCTGAATGATACAACCATTATAGACTTCCCCACTCATTGTAGTACTTCCTACTAGGGTACTCATCTCTAAGACAAATTTGAACATCTCTCTCTCACAATGTAGTTTAGATGCCAAATGTGGTATAATGAATGAATGCTTAGATCTTGGATTTAACAATTCAAATGCCTCAAATTGAAAGGCATACAACACACTTGTGACAACATCTGGGGAGTTATGTGCCTCCTATTTAGTGATAGCAAAGATTCTGGCCTGAGACTGGGGTTGGTTACTCCACACTTCATCCCTAATACTAAGACCTGCTGAATCGGCTCTGCCTCTCTATTCTACTCCCTTAGCTCTACTTTGTTGGACAATAGGCTCAGTCACTGATCCTCCTCTCACTCTAGACTGTGCTCCTATAGTAGCAGGATAGTCTCTAATATGATGTTCAAGAGAACCACAATGAAAACAAGCTCCAGATATTGTCTAAGATTCCCCACTATGCTTCTTCCTATAATGCTCAAAACTAGGCAAAGGCATCTGTTGTGTCTACCTTTTAGATACTTAACCTCTACCACTACCATCCTGAACAAAACCACCTCTCGGTCTAAATCTCAACTATCTCAATCTAGTCTGTGATCGAAAGGATCTATTATGGCATTTACTAAATCTCCTTCTAGAATCAGCTTGGGACTCACCCTGCCTCTTTATTTTAATTTCTTACCTATACTCTCTTTGCCCATCTTTCAGTAACAGCTCAATTCAAATCAATACGACTCTCAGTTCAATAACACTACTTAAATTAGTAATGTCCAATCTCATTCTGATCTCCATATTCAGTCTATCCTTTAATAGCCTACACTTATCTTCCTTAGTTGGAATCAAAGCAGTAGCATATCCCATTAACTCATTAAACGTTAACTTATACACAGCTATAATAAGGTTTCCCTATTTTAAATCTAGAAACTCCTTCATCTTCTTATTCAAGTAGATCTTTGGCATATAATTCTCCTTAAAAACCCTCAGGAAGTCTTCCCATGTTAGTCTACAAGGTCGGGTGGAACTGTCAGGAACTATCTTCCACCACTGATAAACCAAACCTTGTAGTAGTGAGACGATATGGTCAAATCTTTCATCGGACTCGCAGTCCATCTGATCAAACACTCGTTCAGTTCTTTCTAACTAACCTTCTACCTTCGCAGGGTCTATACTTCCGTAGAAGTCTACATCCTCCTACTTTCTAAGCTAATCATACCTCCTCTCTCTCTTCTCAGGAATTCTCGAGGGCATTTGTTCAAATTAAGGTACCAGAGACTCTCTATTGGCTCTTATGGACTTAAGGTTAGTTGACTCTGTGACTCAATCTCCTATAGCTGATGACCTATAACAAACAATAAGGGTGATCACTATATGAGTCTCTCACTTTATATCATATCTAATTGCTCTTATAGGTCCCTAAGGATGCCAAACCATGCTTTGATACCAAAAATTGTAACACAACACTATTACAGAGTATATGCTCGAACATCCAAAGAACATCCAAGAATATGCCCTATGAGAATGACATGTTAGACGAATCATATTCACTTGTTATGGGATCATAGAAACACAAGTATTTTAAGGATCAACTTTTCTCATTTCATTAACAAAAAATAACTTACATTGTATCATTAGATTTCACACTCCATACATTTACATTACAAAACATTTGTGAGTTCACTGATCTATACCAAATATTCTACATAAAATGAGAAACTAAATAACCACATTCTGTCTAAACTCCTCATAGGTGACCAGACCTTTGCCATTTCTTATTCTCAAAATTGATAATACTAGACTTCAACTAGATTGCTTTAGAAGCTAGGTCTCCTCAATACCTAAAAATTGACCTTGCAATTTTGATGAGTTTTACGGACTTAGTGAGTGAATCATCATCGATGTACTCAGTCAAGTTAGAACACAAACATCAGAAGTATATAAACAAATTCACAAGTATATCACATTATTCAAAATAATCCAATCATTCATTTCAATCATTCATATCATCAACATGTACACAGACATTACATATCATTATATCAACTCAATTTAGTCATTCTTTGCAATCATTCCCATTTCAAGATCACTATATCAACACCTTTCTTTAACATAAATTCACCTTCATTATACCTCAAATCCCAATCCCATTCATCCATGAAACAACCTATAACCTACAGTTTTTATTCATCAAAAACTAGTCATAAAAGCATCTAAGTTCAAGTATCAATTTCCAGTACAATTCATCATCAACATCATATACCAATCTTCCCAATTCAATCATCATAACCTTTTTATTATAACATGCCATAAACATCAATCTTTTACTTACTTTTGTAGCTTAAATTTCCACCTCAAAGATTAAGCTAATTCAACTCTCCATTCATGCAAAATCATCACAAATTCAAGGTGGGAATTGGGTGATTTTCGGCTAGGATCAAAGACTATGACAAGAACAACTACGTTATGATTCTTTACCTAACCTTGTGAGGATAAAAGCATGGATTTTGGTGTAGCCATTTAGCAAGAATTAAACTAAAAATGCAGAGCTATGAGATGAATGCAAGTTTCGGTGGAGAGAGTGAAGACTGAAGAAGAAACACAGTAGAAACTTTTCCAACATTTGTTTATTTCAACTAGGTGCAAGGTATCAATATCTTAGATTAAAATGCATCTTTAAGCCTGCTAACCACTTATCCTCTTCATAATCCGCGAAATGTCACCTAGTTATTAGTCCATTTATCACTCATTCATTGCTGTCCTTTGTCAATTAATTACCTATGCCAAATGTCACTCATTTATCTATGCCAAATGTCATTCAATTATAGGCTTAGTCATCCTAATTTTGCATGTCAACTTGTCTTAGCACTTAGCATTTTTCCTAGTCTAAATCTACATGTACATTTTAATTCATCAATTGTCCAATTGTAACAATTAATTCCAAACTTACAACTTATAACAATCAAACCAAAATTGAACACATAAATAATACACAATTCACATCATGATTATTTTAACATTTTCATACCCCAGAAAGATAATAGTTCTCCTTTACCTCCAGTTAACATCATTGAAACCGAACTTAGAGAACAATGGGGAGATATTGAGGACCTTGGGAATGCGTTTAGAAATAAATAAATACAGAGGACAAGGCAAAGGAAGGTGAAGCAGAAGGATGGTGGAACCCAAGACATGGTAGCTCATATGCAAATGGTAAGATCGATGACTGCGCTACAATTGCGCTATTCATTTGAACCACCTTAAGTAAAAGAAGAGCATTGACTTACTGACGTTAAAAGAAGCACTGCATAGGAGGCAACCCATAGATTGTTAATTTGATGTTACTTCCTTTAATTTTTATATAGTTTGAATTATGTAGTTAGGTTATTTCATTTCTAAATAAAATCAAGAAGGTATAAGACTTCAATATGAATTAGATAATCGACGAAGAAAGAAAAAGATAGGTGAAAGAGTTTTAAAGAGTTAAGAAGTGATTTTCGGAAATTTAGAAGGACACAATTAAAAAATAAAAAATTGGTGGAAATATTGCAGGCCACGATCGTGGCTTATGGCAGGGTAAAACGGGACATGCAAATTTCATTTTCATTTTTACCATTTACCCTCCGTTCACTTATATATTCATTTCTTACTTCACTTTTTCACTCACTTTCATTTTAACTTTATCTCTCTAAGTTTAGAACCTCCAAACATTCTCACTTCTCTCTAACCAAATTCAAACTTCCAGTCTCTTCCAACTTCTACCTACTTGAGATCAATTATGCTGCGTGTTAAGCAATAAGCAAAGTGTAACCAATCATCACAAAGAAATCATGTCGGGCCGCAAAAAAAGGATAAGGTCGCTGATTACAAAGCACCTTTCCCAATCTTCTCAGATGAGGAAGGTGACCACTTTCACTCCCTTCGCAATAAGCAAATTATGGTTCCCAAGTATTTTCATTTAGAGACTTTAGATAGACTAGAATTAAAAGAAAAGGTCAAAAATTTAGCAGAGAGAATTCAATAGGGACAGTTTATTCAATTTCAATACGTAGTTTACAAAAAACTTACCTTAGAATTCTTTACATCCCTTCAGTTCGAATGTAATAAACCTAGGGAATTGTGGTTTACGTTGTGAGGACAACCTTATGAGCTTAACTATAAGACTTTGGATGCAATTTGTGGTTTCCCCAAATCATCCATAGTGGATCAGCACAATGATTTCTGTGTCACCCCCTACTAGAATGAATTAACTAGGTTAGGGCATTTCGACGCTAAAAATACACACAATAACATCATCAGGAGCCACGAACACTTGTTTCTACACAAATTCATGTGCCAAACTATTTTTGACAAAACAAAAACCAACAAGTGTTCGACGAAGGAATGTTTCCTGTTATGTTGTATGGACCACAACATTTCAGTTTACATAACCACCCACATCTTTAACGCAATTATTTCTACTTGATGTAAGAGGAGCAATAACATAGCAATGGGTTACTTGGTTTCTGCCATAGCTAATTACTATGGAGTTGAATGCAATGGAATCACAGTCTATCATCCTCAATTTATGAACCATCATCATCTTTGGTGAGCTGAAATACTGAAGTCCTATAATATGGAACTTCAGGATATTAATGCCAAGAAACATGTTAAGATTAGGACCAGTCAAGTGAGTTCAAGTGTTCTACAACAACAAGAAGAGGATTTGACTAATGAGGAGTCTGAGGAGGAAGAAGAAACAGGCTGGAAGAAAGTGTTTGATACAATCTCTATGAACATCAAGGTAATTACAGATACACTTGCAGAGAACTCTAGAAGAATGAAGGAGATGGCCCAAACTCAGTGACGTCAAAGCTGGGATATACATCATATCCATCATTACTTTGAGGCTCAAGGCGTCCAACTGCCACCTCCAACACCATCCCCATGTCCATCACCGTTAGGCTTTGTTTTTAACCCTTTTCTTTTTAAATTTAGTCTTTATTTCATTTTTTGTTTTACTTTAATTTATGTTTCTTCTTGCCATGTGCGTTTGTTTTCCTCCTCCCACATTAAGTAAATTGTGTTGCTCAAGGGTGGGGAGGGTTATGTGTTTTGCTTTAAATGTGAATTTTGCATATTGTATGATAGTTTTCTAGGTTGCATTTTTATGAATTATGTGAATGTGTCATTGGCTTAAATGGATTGAAATTGATTTAATTTTGAGCGTAATCTATTAGGTTGTAAAGAGTCATTAGCTCGCAAAATTAGGGTGTACTTGTTTGGTAGGTATAAGTAGAGAGAAATAGGTATGGAATGAAAAATAAAGCTTAGTAAGAAGTTATGACTGGATGGCCTATACTTTCATTCCTAACTTTTGGACATTGCTCCATTCCTCTTCATTATAAGAGGAATGGATTCATGGCCTGAGTTCTGCCTCTGCCTCTCTGTGTAGATCTGACAACTCTACTCTGCTGAACTATTGTCTCAACCATTGTTCATCCTCTAACTCCATACTGTGGTCCTAACATCTCTGGACAATCTTTGATCAGATTGTCTATAGAGCCACAATAGAAATAAGATCTCGTTAACCTCCAACACTCACCACCATGCTTCTTACCATAGTGTTCGTAATTAGGCAGCTGTTGGGATTGGTTGTAGGGCATTTGTCCTCTACCTTGCCCAGAGTGAGCAAATACACCTCTTGATCGGGATCCAAATTTTCTTGATCCAGACTACAATCGAGACGATCTGTTTTGATGCTTTCTGAAGCTTCCGTTAGAATCAACCTAAGATTCATCCTGCCTCTTTCCTCTAATCTCCTTTCTATACTCTCCCTGACCATCCTTCAACAACTGTTCAATTCTAAATGAGGCTACTCAGAGTTCTATAAAACTACCCAAATTAGAAATGGCTAGCCTTGTTCTGATTTTCATGTAAACTGTCTTCAAACCATCTACATTTATCTTCCTCAGTTGGGATCAATGCAGTTGCATACCCCATTAACTCATTGAATCTTATCTCATACTCTACCACAGTGAGCCTGCCTTGTTTAAAATCCAAGAATTCTTTCATCTTCCGATCCATGTAAATCTTAGGCATATAGTTCTCTCAGAACACCCTCAAAAAATATTCCTAAGTTAAACTACAAGGTCTGGTGGTATTGCCCAGTATAGTCTTCCATTATTGCTATGCGAGACCTTGCAGTAATGAGATCGCATAATTTAATCTTTCATCTGCCTCACAATCCATCCGTCTTTTTGTTCTCTCTAACCAACCTTCTACCTCAGTCGGGTCTGTACTTCCATAGAAGTTTACAACCCCATGCTTTCTCAATTTATATTATCTTCTTTCTCACCTAATGGGAATTCTCATAGGCATTTGAGCAAACTTAGGTACAAAAGACTATACATTGGCTCCTGCAGACTCTATATCAGCTGACTCTCCATTTTGATCTCTTATAAAGCGTGACCTATAACAAACAAAAGTTATGATCACTATCTGAATCTCTCATTATTAATCATATTATGTCCCTAAAGATGCCAAACTATACTCTAATACCAAAAATGTAGCATCCCACTACCATAAGGTATATTCTCAAACATCCAAGGACATTCAAGTACATATCCTATGATAATGGTATGTTAGAGCAAAACAAATATCTAACTTACACATGGCGTCATCTAACATAATTAAGAGTCATCAAATTTTGAAACCATTCACTGCATTCATTGACAAAAGCTCTCACTGAATTTTATAATCCTTATACAATTTCTAGATAAGAAACTATAAAATAAATAAAAAAACAAAATTTCTAATGTTAGTTGATAGACCTCTGAGCCATAACTAAGTCCAAAAAGTTCCTCTAGTCCAGTCTTAGAAACTGGGTCTCCTGTCTCATACCTGAAAAGCCATGTTGCAATTTTTTATCAATTTTGCGAACTCAATGAGTGAACTAGCATTGATGATTACACCCAGGTAAAACACACAATATCATATATTTTACATATATTCATTTAGAACATGTATAATCCAAATAATCGTAATCTTATGGCATATCATGATTTCATCCCAAATACAGAATAGATATTTACAAATACAGATGCACATAAGACTACAGGTTCGTTATTATTGTTGTGACTGTGTGCCTTTCACACATATATACAGATACTAGTCCATTTCGCATAGTCAGATCAGAAATCACAAAGCAAAGCTCTATGTGCAAAAATAGAAAATAACATCCTAAACAGAACATAAGCTACGTGCAATCTTTCCTTACTCAAATCAAACTATATGGCTATTTTGCATGTATCACATATGTCACCCAAGTAAGTTTGCCACTTATCACCACACATACAAGCCATTTGTCACATATACATGTTGCCACGTATCACACTATAATTGGTCCATATTTCAATATTTTTCTAAAATTCACCAAAAATTCCAAAATACCCTAAATATACCAAAATTGACAAATCACATTTAATAACTCAATTATACCCAAAAAATGTCAATGAATGCATGTACAATCATATGAATGTGCAAAAATGTGCATGTCATATTTAACTTAAGCATGATATACATGTTCTAATTTCTCAATAATTTCTCATAATACATAATTCTAGCCTTAATATAGATGATGGGATGTTACATTTTGAACCCCGAAAAAACCCTAGGCCTACTTAGAACACGGAGGATATTTAAAAAATAAGACAAAGAGGTAGGAGGGGCTTTTGCATCAGCCACCTTGAAGAAACCCTAGAGAGAATTCATCAAGAGATAGAGAAAATGAAGAAGGAAGAGAGAAGTGGAGAAGAAGCTGACTCAATGTGCTTCCCAGATTAGGAGTTTTCTGACATCACTACCTCCCATCATCCATTCAAATCATATTTCCTATTTATTAGACAACTTTAGAGCTAACTAGGGTTTTAGATAGGTTGTTAATTGAGAGATTGCAACTTTCATAATCTAATTAGGGTTTATAATTTAGGGTTAATGGATATAACTTGAGAGAGAGTAATCAACCTTAGGATCATCTAGAACCAATAATCCAATAATTCATAATCAGTTATGTTAGGATTAAAGACAGGTATAATTTCCTTTCTCTCAATTGGTAGTTCCCTTAGGATGATTCTTGGGTGTGTGTTACAACTGCTAGATTATTAATATTTTCATGATTAATTCTTAATTTTAATTGATTGATTAAATTGAATTCTCATTTTACTTTCGTTATATTTGAATTTGTGCAGTTTGTTCTAACTTTAGATTTTAGGATTAGATTATCCCTCTTCGTGGGATCGACACCTTAGGTACTACAGTAACAAACCAGGCACTTGCAAATTATCGAGGGTATTATTAAAACTTACACACATAAAAAACCTGATCACCTCGACTTCTTTCCAAATGTAGCAAATAAAAGCTCTCTTAGATTAGGTCATTCTACTCTTTTAGAGTAAAGACTAGGTTTTACCTGGTGTGAAATATTTTACATAACCCTCAAAAAGTTGAGTTCAGAAGTAGGTCCTTGCATTTGTTGTCACGCTTGTCATGATCATGACCAATGAGTCATGATCATAGCCTGTCTCATAACTTGTCTTATTGGCTTATGTCACGATTATGACTAAGGAGCACGATTGTGGCCTGTCCTGGGTTGCTTCTGTCACAATCGTGACTAGTATATCATGATCATTGCCTTGATTCCTCCTCTGAGCTTTCTCACATCTTCTCCGATCTTCTATATCTGATCTCAAACACTAACAAGTTCATCAAAACACCTTAAACACATAGAATTAAAGCCCGATATTATGCTCTAAATCGCATAACACTAAAAAACACAAACGTATAATCTCACTAACACAATTCTAAACCTAGACATGCCCAAATCATTTAATTGACAACTAAAAATATACTAAATTACCTAATAAAACATAATGCATTAACTATCATCTTATATTAAGCAACTGGTTCATAAACCATAATGTGTTAGCATTGCTCTCCATCTCCTATAAGCATGTCTTGTAAATATATTTGGGTCAATTTGATGCACAATGCTTCCCTATTTGAAAAGATTTTGTATAGTCTTTTCCACAACAATTTATTAGTGATTCTCAATGATTATATACCTAATCCCTTTGTTGGTTTTGATTTTAAATTATATCATTTTTAACTTTATGGTGTACTATTAATACATTAGTTCTATTCAATAAAAATTTCTTAAATTACCTCTCATTGTCTTTGATGACCTCTTTAGATAAGAAAGGATGATCAGACCACTTATTGCGTAAGCATTATAAGATTGATTTGATAAGTGTCAGCTTTATTATAAAGGAGAGAATCATGGTACTCTAGTTAAAGATCTTTTTTGGATCTTTTCTAACAATGTAGTGAAATCTTTATGCCTTAATTTGTTAATGGAAAATCCTAGGTATGTGAGGGGGTGGGGGTGGGGTTCCCAACATTGAAGCCTAATTATAAAGAAAAACTAGTTAAAAAATAATAGAATTTCTTCAGCAAAATATAAGTTAAAAAATTTTAGTTTTTTTTTACATCTACTGTAATATTCAAACCTTAAGTTCCTAGAGATGTTAAAAGAAATCAATCTTTTAAGTGATCCATGAAAAGTATAAAAAATAGTGGGATAAGAAGCCTTGTCCTAAGTCTTTATCATCTTAAAATTGTCTAGAGACCTTATTGACATGGACATAAAATGAGGTTGAAGTGATATATTGTTTAACAAAGGTTATGAAAGTGAGATGGAACCAATAGGATTCAAACATATGAATGATGAAGCTTTAGCTTATGGAGTCAAATTCCTTATGAGGACCAACCTTTATAGTACAATTTAGTGGGACATTCATCCTATTATAAGATTTGAAAAGTTCCTAGGACAATAGGATGTTATCTCTTATCAACCTGTTATGAAGAAATGTACCTTGAGCTTTAACTGTTACCTTTCTTAATACTAATTTTGGCCTCATAGGAGGGATTTTGGACGTGACTTTATATAGTATTATAGCATGATCAAGGCATATAATCCATAATTGAGTTAGGATTAGAAAACTTTAGTCTAAAGGGTGATATAGGTCCTATTGATCTCTTTCAACATAATCTTTTTCCAAAGAATTATAAGATAGCATCTATAACTACCTCCTTAATCAATGGGCATGCTTTTTGAAAGAATAAGGCATTTAGCCCGTTAGAGTATGAGTACTTTTTGATAACTATTCTAATTAATAAACTTAATTCTTCTTTAGAAAACTTAATAGAAATGAATTCTTTCAATAGGTAAGTAGAGGAAGTGCTTATAGCTTGAATCCCTAGAGTTACTTTATAAAAATTATACACTCTTCTGTTATCACCTCTTGGTGTTCAATACTTGTCCTATTTTACTTGTGTAAAGTTAATAATTTGTTACAATTCCTCCTATTCTTGATTTTTGTATAGAAGAACTTATTATTTTTATCGTCATCTTTAAGCCACAAGATCCTTACAATTTGTTTGAGGAGGCAATTATAAAATTAAAGAGCTTGGAGTAATCTGTGAGAGCTTCCTTCTCTTTCTTTAGCAGTTTAACATCCCCTAGTTTAAAATAAATTAGGTTCTAAATAATTTGTGTTTTAATAAAGCCTACGTTCTAATGAGTGTTATTGAATTTTCCTTGACTGAGGATTTTAAGCTTTTCTTTCACCCCATTTAGCTTCCTCAAGCATTTAAAGGAGTAAAAGCCACTGAATTTTATAAAGATTCCTCCTTTTTATACTTTCTCCAAGCCTTCCACCTCTGTGAAATAGTTATTAAAGTGGAATGGTGCATTCTTAGGTCTAGAGGAGAAAACATTTTGAACAATTATAGGGTAGTGATATAAGAATCTTAGAGTACCAAAGTGAACTAAACTAAAGGGAAAAGAGTTCATACATTCCTCATTAATTAAACCTCGATCAAGCTTCTTCATTATATTATAACAATCCTGCTATTTATTATTCGATGTATGAAAATGCCCATGATAATTTAGATCAATTACCTCTCATTGATGCATTCCATCAATACTTCGTTTTGGGAGCCCAGACTAACATTTTCTAAAGCCTTTTGAGTTATAGATTACATTGTTGAAATCCCATCATCTAAAGATGTGTTAAAGATTCACAAATTCTTCTTAAATCATTCAATAAGTCATTACTTTGGAATTCAAGATTAAAGCCATATAAAAGAGTAATCCTCAGCTTAATATGGGAGTTAAGAAGAATATCTCCATATGCATAAGTAGATAAATTAAATATAACATAAATACTTCTATTTCCTTAGAATTATAGGCTATAAAAATTCTACCATAGTGGTGGTTTGTATGGTTTGTAACTAATTTCCATTCCTTAAATATAAAACATTAGCTATTACAATTTTAAGCCTTTATTTTAGATTTCAAAAGAACTATGAATGTAGGTTTTATTCTTTGGGGAGTTTACTTCCTTTACATTCCATACTACCAAGGTCATTAAGACAAAATCTATCTCTTAGAGCCTTTATTATTCCTTGTAGATCTTCTCTTACTAGCCTTAATGAACGTTTAAGAGATATTCTAGTAAGCTGAAATTTCCCAAGTTAGGGATTTATTACCCATAGAAGATATAGATTATAGGGTAAGAGGGAGTTCATCTTAAGATCTAACATGTAACACTCGTGTTACCTTAAAGGGTGCTTCATTGGTTCCATAGTTATGGATTGAGATACAAGGAGCTTGGAGTCTCACTTAGAGAATGATCATCATCGTTTAAGATATTTATTGAGAATTTAGATGACTTAATGATAAAATGTACTTCACTGGATTGACAATCAATTCCCATCATTTCTTTATTGTCAACCCTTTGAAATTTTCTCCTAATTGGTTTCCAAACCTTATTAGTTTGAGTTGTAATAGGCTTCCAATCAAAAGATACTCTCATAGTGTGCTCTACTAGGTTTAGATCCTCCCTCAATATAACAATTGGAATTTAGTTAGGCAATTAATATCCTAACTCTAATATGGCACATAATTGAGTATATCCTATATGCATTCTCGAAGTTGTGTTATAATCCATACATATAGGATTTCTAAGATAATTTAAAAGGGAGAAAAAGTTAAAAAATAGTTTTTGAACAGTAACTTGGTTGGTAGGCTTCAAGATGTTTTGTGAAAAAATACCAAAAACTACTCTTAGAGGAAGAAAGTTTAAAAGTAGCACTAAGGAAATGAACTGTAACACCCTATGTTAGAAAATTTAGGAATTTTAGTGCACTTTATGTTTTGTATAATTGAGTATTTCGTTGTTATGTGCTTATGAATTTTGACACATACAAATTATTGTGCATGCATTCATTGACATTTTTTTGGTAAAATGGATTTATAAATGTAATTAAATTGTGGGAAATTTATTCCGAGACTATTAGAATTATTTTGGAATTTTTGGAATTTTTCTAGAAATTTTGGAGTATTTTAGATTAGAAAAAAATAGACAAATGGCATTATGAAATGTGGCAGTCTATATGCATGACAAGTGATACATATGCATGGTGACATGTAGCAGTAAGATAGCAGTACACGTAGATTATGTTTTGGTTAGGAAGAGATACTGAAGTTGTGTTCTTTACTGAATCATTTAACACCGAAATTTTCTTCCATGTTCTTCATCAGTGAATAACTTGTTGATTAAGCTACATGTGACTTTGAAGAGTTAGAGTGTAAACTAGTAAGTACCGTATGGTTAATAGTTCGATGTTTATACATTGAAGACACTTATTAGCTGAAACAAGAGTGAGAAATTTAGGTATACTGCATATGCTTGTTCTATATATTTTGATGATTGGTTTGTTATAAGATGGAGTAGAAGTGATTTTTAAGCTTGAAAAATCACTAAAATTATGCTTAGAAGGAGTACAGAAAATGCATGAATATTGATTTGTAAATATACTATGTTTTTATTGTTGACATACGTGAATCTGTTGAGAGTCTATAGCAACGAATTGGAATGAGTTTATGATTTGGAATGAGGATTTAAATGAGGTTGTGATGCAGAATGATTTAAGTGAAGTGTAAGAATTGATGAAAAATGAGAAGAAAAGTATTAGATGAAAGAATGAAAACGCAATAGTGAGAGAAAGCTTATATAAGGTTTCAGTTTTCATGAATTATCATGTAAGCTTGCACTTGAATTATTTAGAGGTTATATTGGAATAGAAAGTCTAGAATATGTGATGTGGGAATGAACAAAATCAATAGAAGTTACAATAAAAAAAATGAAAGAGTTTGTTTCGTGAAGAAGAGAAGAAGATCATGTAACATCCCATCACCGATGGGAAGGGTAAAATAGTAAATTGGAACGGGTTATGAGTGTGTAAACTCATCTCGGC
>JAOQMP010112197.1:0-14030 GCA_027563575.1 Erythroxylum pedicellare
ATGCTAAAAATGAATGGACGAGTAATTGAGTCACAAAAATGAGAATGTGCATAAGTTGTGAAATTTGATAATATATCTGGTATTTTCATTGAGCATGCATTGTATATAGTTCGTACACACATTTGTTCATAAATAAATGCCTATAATTGTGCAAAATTATTAATGTGTGTGAAATGTGTGTATTCCATAATTTTGACGTGCAGGATAAACTTTCACATTCAGAAACTGGAAGCAAATATTAATCTGGAGTGTACTGTAAGTTGACCTAAATGGTCTCATTCACTGTTTGTTATGTTTTAATTTTTTTGAATTGCTATTGAAATGAAATGTGATTCTGATTTTGGACATTGAATGTCCAAGGAGTTTGATAAATGCATAAATAATAATAGAAGTGCTCCTTGTATGTGAATTTGATGACATACGTGTTATATAAATTGATAGTTAAATGTCGGACCGAATTTTGAAGAGAAATGTGAATATGCGTATAAATGAAAAAGTGATTCTCAACTTTAATGTTGAATGTTGAACTAAAGTCCAATGACATACATAAAGTGAAAGAAAGTGATTGTTTGATCATATGTGACTGATGCATTTCATTTCATAAATGCATGAAAGATAAAGGATGTTGTGATCAGAGTCGCCTATGAAAAAGAGCTTAAAGCTCATAATGTTGAAAGATCCTTAGGCTCAGTTGTGAATATACCCAGTATCTACTAAGGGATATAGAACATTATCTAATACATCTTGGTATCCACAAAGGATATGGGCCAGCTCGGTATCCATAAGGGATATCGGCCAATAGAAAGGCACTCAATCACAACAATAATAATTGAACGTATGAAAGTATGATTTAAATATTTGATTGATTTATGAATATGATAAATGTTGAATGCAAAATGTGAAATGAATTATCAAGTGATATATGCTTAAGTAAATGTGTAATGTATATGACTTAATATGATGAATTGATAAACTGTATGTGTTATGTGATTAAGTAAGCCATCAAGGATGGTCACTCACTGAGTTCGCAAAACTTACCTAAAATTTGCAATATTTTTCAGGCTTAGAAAAGTTGTCCCGTTGGGCAAACGAGAGTATAGCCACTGTATTCAAGTAAGAAGTTGAAGTCCGGATCAATTCAAGTCTGCATTCTATTCTTTTATTTTTGTATCGAAATAAGTTTTCCGCAATTATTGTATCTTGTGTATTTCAATAATTCTGTTGTGTATAACTTTCTAATTGGAAATTTATGTATATGAACGATTTGGTAATGTAATGACTTTAGGACTAAAATGTTTTGCATTTGAAACGGGCCCAAGTGTTCAGTGAAATTATGATAAATTGGATAATGATTGAAACTCCGGTGATTAAAAATGTTTATCAATAAAGTATGGGCCCGAATTTGATTTTTGATTTCTATATATGCGTGTGTTCATTTTTGAAAAATTTATACTGAATTAAAGTGTTTGACTGATATAGTATGCTAGCATGTCACCTTTATAAGACATGGACCAGGATATCACTCAAGATGACGGGTACGTGTCCTCTGAGAGTAGGGTGCTACAAGGAAGTCCAAGCTTAGTGATAGGGTGGATTGTCCACTCAAAGTGCTCAAGAAGATCAACAACAATGGCTACAAAATTAAGTTACCGGCCCATTATCAAATGTCAAACAATTTTAATGTAAGTGATCTAAAGCTTTATGTGTAGGATACTATGATTGATTAAAATTTTGTTAGTGAGGCTGGTTCGTAAGAGGGAGAGGATGATGGAGGACCATCAAAGCTTGCTATTCAAGATGTCCTAGCTATAGGATTTGAAGAAAAGTCATACAAGTTCAAGGAGCTGTAAGTGAGCCGAATGAATTTATGGAGGAAGCAAAAATTGGGCTAAATTTGTTCTTACAATTCCAAGTCCTTTTGAAGCCATTTGGAAACTTCAAAATGTGTGTCTATGGACTTGATGGGCATAAGGTCAAATTCCAAGCTTAGCAGAAGTTTTAAGACATCATTGACTTTGGTCTGATCTATTATTAGTTTTATTTCCTATTTCATAATGGTCCGGAATAATGTATTTGGTCTGGTTTGAAGACTTTATTTTGGTTTATTTCAATTAGCTATTTTTGTGAGACTTTATTACAACTTTTATTTTTATTTTAATGAGCTAAAAATGCCCTATTCCGATCACTTTCAGAACATTCCTCAATCACATCATTATCTACAAACCAATTGGATTGTGAGCAAGAAGAGAAAGTGGTGGAGACCATTAAGAAGGGGATGAGAGTCATGGGGTGGCAAATTTATGATATTAGGGGGATTAGCCCCAATGTGGTGATGCGTAGGATTAACCTAAAAGAAGGATGTAAAATAGTGAGGGAGAAACATAGAAGGTTAAATCCAAACTACAAGAGGTTGTTAAGGAGGAGGTAGTGAAGTTTTTGGACGCGGGGATTATTTACCCCATTTTAGATAGTGAGTGGGTGAGTCCAGTGCAGTGTGTGCTTAAGAAGGGTAGCATGATAGTGACGGAGACTAAACATGGAGAAAAGATTTCTACTAGGACCATCACAGGTTGACGAGTGTGTATTCATTATAGGAACCTCAATTTGTCCACTAAGAAAGATCATTACCCTTTACCTTTTGTGGACCAAACGATTGAGAGGGTGGCTGACTGTCCATTCTTTTTACTATTTTCTTAATGGATATTCAAGGTACAATCAGGTGTTTATATACCCACAGGATCAGGAGAAGATCACTTTCACTTGTCCTTATAGGACCTTCGCTTATCGAAGGATGCCTTTTTGTTTATATAATGCTCTTACCACATTCCAAAAGTGCGCGATGGCCATTTTTTTGGACATGAAAGAGAACCTAATGGAGATATTTATAGATGACTTCTCTGTCTTTAGAGGTTGTTTTGATCATTGCTTGTTTAATTTAGACAGTGTTCTTCAAAGATGCGAGGAGTCTCATCTAGTCTTAAACTGGGAGAAGAGACATTTCATGGTCTAAGAGGCAATTGTATTGGGTCATAAGATCTCACACAGGGGGATTAAGGTAGATCGAGCTAAGACTGAAGTGATTGAAAAGTTACCACCTCTTATGAACATCAAGGGCATCTGAGCTTTTCTTGGTCATTTAAGGTTCTTTAGATGGTTCATCAAGGATTTTTCTCTTATTGCTAGACCCTTAACTCATTTATTATCTAAAGATGTGCCTTTTGTGTTTGATGATGATTGTTTGGATCCTTTTGACAGGTTGAAGAATCCAATTACAATAGCATCCATTTTGACGTTGCCAGTTTGGTCTCTTCCCTTCGAGATTATATGTGATACTAGTGATCATGCCACTAATTGTGTCTTTGACCAATGAAAGCAAAAAAGTTTACACACCATCTACTATGCAAGTAGGACCTTAATGAGAGCACAACTGAATTACACAACTACGAAAGAGGAGTTGCTTGCTGTGGTATTTACATGTGCGAAATTTTGTTCTTATCTTTTAGGCTCACATGTTCTTGTTTTTACAGATCATGCAGTATTGTGATATCTCTTTTTTATGAAGGATGCCAAAGCTAGGCTCATCTAGTGGGTGCTTTTGCTACAAGAATTCAACATTGAGATTAAAGACAAGAAGGGAGCATCAAATATGAAAGCAAATCACCTATCACGATTTGAAAGGGACACTATAAAGAAGAAGAGGAAATTGTGGAGAGCTTTCTTGATGAGGCTTTAATGATGGTAGAAAATCCTTTTTGTCCTTGGTTTGCAGATATTGCAAACTACCTCTTAGGTGGTAATCTTCCTTTTGATCTCTCATATCAATAAAGGAAGTGTTTCTTATTCCAATTTTCTCGCTATATTTGGGTTGAACCTGTGTTATATAAAATTTATGCTAACAGTATGATTTGCAGGTGTGTCCCTAAAGATGAAAAGCCTAACGTTTTAACTCAAAGTCATAATTCAATGTATGCATGACACTATAGAGCAAACAAGACAGTGACTTGTATTTTGGAATACGGTTCTATCGGCCAAGTTTATTCAAGGATGCTTGAAACTTTATGCTACAATGTGATAGATGCCATAGTGTGGGCAACATATCGAAGTAGGATGAGATGCCACTTTCAAACATCATAGAAGTGGAAATATTTGATGTGTAAGCGTTGGATTTTATGGGACCATACCCATCCTCCTTAGGTAACACATACATACTAGTTGGAGTTGGTTATGTTTCGAAGTGGGTTAAAGTCGTAGCTACTCCAACCAATGATGGCAAGGTGATGCAAAGTTTTGTCAAAAAGATTTTCACTAGATTTAGAGTGCCTAGAGCGATAATTAGTGATGGAGGGAGTCATTTTTGCAACAAACCCCTTTGAAACTCTATTGAAAAGATATAATATGCATCATCTAGTGGTAACTCCTTACCATCCATAAACGAGTGGCTAAATGGAAGTGGGGAATAGAAAATTTAAGAAGATTTTAAAGAAGGTAGTGAGCATTTCAAGGAAAGATCGAGCTTTAAAGTTAGACGATACAATTTGGGCAAATAGAACAACCTTCAAGACAACCATAGGTACTACTCCATATAGACTTATGTATGGCAAGACTGGCCATTTACCTTTAGATTTAGAGCATAGAGCCTATTGGGCAATTCGGGAGTTAAATATGGATGGGAAGCTTACAGGTGAGAAGAGATTGTTACAACTTAATAAATTTGAAGTGTTGAGATTTGAAGCTTATGAAAACGCTAAGTTGTATAAAGAAAGAGCAAAAAGTGGCATGATGCTTACATTAAAAAAGAGTTTAAGAGTGGGGACTTGGCACTTTTATTGAATTCACGACTTCAGTTATTTCCTAGAAAGCTCAAGTCAAGATGGAGTGGACTCGTCAAAGTCCTTCATCTATTTCCCCATGGAGCTTTGGAGTTGGAAAATGATAAGGGTGAAGCATTCAAGGTCAATATATATAGGTGCAAGCCATACTAAAGAGGGATATACTCACAAAAAGGGATCTCTTTCCTTTCTTCCACTCTATTATGAATGCATGTAGAATGGCCAAGTTAATGACCTTAACTTAGCATGTTTACCTTTCTTTTGTTTGTATTTGTTTACATGTTTGCTTGATTTGTTTCATTTGGATTGTGTTCGGTTTGAGTTCGCTATGATTTCTTGGTCTTTACTTGGGTTTGTTTGAGTGTTAACTTGTTTTCTCTTAAAATTTCTTGATGGTTGGGTGATTTTAATGTGTTTGTAGTTTGTTTAAATGTTGAGAATGCATCCTAAGCTTAAACGAAGGATAAAAAGTTGGAAAATCAAGATTAGGTGTCTATATAATGCCCACGATTATAGGAATGGGTCAATTTCCCACAAACGGGGGAAGGCTCTTTAAAAACTTTCTAGAGCCTTAATCCATAATCATGGGAAGCACATGGATTCCCATGATTGTGGGATCCCCAGCTGGAAGAATTTTTAAAACCCCTCTTTCTTTCTTCTTTCTTCATCTTTTCACATTCTCTCACTCTAAAACTTGAAACCCACTCATCAATCTTGGTGTTTTCTTCACTTTTTCCATCATTAGTCACTCCTTTAACAATTATTTCACATTACTCACATAAGAAATCAAGGATTTGTCAAGTTTTTCTCACTTTCTCTCTTAAAAACATGTTATTCTCTCTCTTGACTCTTTTTGCAGGTTTTTCTACTTAAATGCTTCCAAAGAAGCTTCTAGCTCGTAAACTAACAAATTACTCAATTTCATTCGAATGAAGAACATTGAAGTCCCTTCCCCTACACCTACGCCACCACAATCTCCATCAAGCTTTCTTACCCTTTACTTTTTATGTTGTTTTATTTACCTTGTTATTGCTTTTACTTGCTTCTTTATTTGATGTTGTGTTCTGTGTTTTGGTTTCCTTTTGTGGTTACTTTGTCACATTGAGGACAATGTGTTGTCCAAGTGTGGGGAGGTGATATTTAAGTTTTCAATTGCATTTTTTTAGTTTGTTTTAGTCCCCGTTTGCATTTTGTTAATTAGGATGCATATTTTAGGCGTATTAGGTTGTTGTTTTATGTTGTTTTGTGTTAGCAATGGAACCATAGTTGAATCATTTTGATTTATTTTAGCATGAGATTCTATTATACTAGTTGGAATGAGATTGAGTGCATGCTTGCATTTGGATCAGGCTACTTGAGTAGAGAGTGAACCATATTGAGTGATGAAAAGTAGTTGGTTTCATAAGCTTACTCAAAATTTGACACTTGAGCAATGAGGTAGTCAGAGATGCATAATAAATTTTCATTTGAGCCAATGTGAGGATTGAGCCTATATGACTCCATCTGTAGTCATTTCATTTCCTTTTTTGTGTGATGCTTCCTTAGGTAATTACCTTTAGAACTTGCTTTGAATCGATTTACATCTACTTTATGCATGCTAAATAGATTTGTGTTAACCCTCGGCTTAAATGACCTACCCTTTTATTATACCTTGTTAGCCCCATTGAGCCTTTAACCTTTTTGTTTCCTAAAATACCCTATTTAAAAACCTTAAACACCATTAGCTTACCCATTTACAAGTTTAGTGGAGTATTAAGTAATGCATTAGTTTGAGATTTTTGCTACATTTTTTTCCCAGATGAGTTAAGTGATACTTCTACCCTTGGATCAAATCGTATTTAGTTGCTATTTTATTCATTGTTTCTTCAATTGTTGAAGAAAAAGGAACAACATTTTAGTAGCATCAATAAGTGCAGAGCAATAGCATATTTACATTTGTGTATCTTAGAAATATGTTTTCTTATCCCTTTGTTCACTTATTACTTTATGAATGCTTGTGATAAACCCCTTACCTTATTTGACCCACCTTAACCCTTACCACATTACAACCCCCAAAGCAAGTCCTTTTCATATATTTATGCATGTAACCATTATAAAGGAGAATGGATGTATTAGTAAGCCTATGGTAGTGTAGTTTCCTATAGGGAGCTTGAGCAAAACACTAACCATCAAACACTTAAGAGAAATGGGTGAAACTGTGAGTAAGATTCATTTTGCGTTTATACTTATCTTTGTCTGATGGTACCATAACTTGAGTTTACTTATGTACACTAATGAAAAATAGTCATGATATGTGTAGTAGCTTCTTATTTGAGTTGGCCAAACATTGAGGGATTGTATGTTTTGATCTTTGTGAAAATGAAGGGATGGAATTGATTAGTTGTGTTTGATTTTGCTTAAGGATAAGGAAAGCTTTAAGTGTGGGGAAGTTGATAGTTATGCATTAGTGTGTGTTTTTCTAAGTATTTGGCATGTGTTTCTTGCGTAATAGGTTATTATTATGTTTTAGGACTTATTTTGTATGTTTTTGTTTAGTTTGATCTTCAAGGTTGTTCTGTTATGTTTGATGATGATTTAAGGTAAGAATTGATTATTTTGATGTAGGAATGGAGGGTGGCCACCTTTGTGATTAAGATAGGGACTAAGAGAGGAAAAGATAAGTGGAGGAGTTGGAAGACAAGAACCCACGATTGTAGGATTCATGATAATTCCCACGATCGTAAGATCGCTAACCTAAAGAGACACATGAGTTTCACTTATTTTTAGGTTCTTATGACTATATAAGGGCACAAATCCCTAGCGCCAAAAGGGTGTCATGGGAACTTGTCTCCTTGAGCTAACAAACAGATTTAGAGCCTAGAGAGAGGTAGAGAATCAAGATTTTCATTCCAAAATGGGGAAAGAGCACACCAACTCCAGATTTTCCAGATTTAGGCAAAGAAAAGGAGCTTGCTTCATCTAGTTCTTATTTTGTTTTTCTCTTCTAGCATCTTTATTATGGATTTTCTAGTTATTAGGGATGTTAATGACATTATGAGTGGCTGAGTTTTTTGTAGAGATTAGAATTATTTAGTAAACTCCTACTTTGTTGGTTTGAATGAATGATGCTTTTGATAGATGTTGAGTTCATACCTTGCAATATATTGAGAAATTGAGTTGGGTAAATCGTGTAGGGCTATACAATGAGAATTGCTACTTTATATACCTACATTCATCAAGTTAATTGATTAGTTAGAGAGAGATCTTGGCTAATTAGTTGATTACCATAGGATAACTTCATAACTAGTTGAATTGGTGGACTAATTCTATAGATTGAGAGATTGCTTAATCATTTCCATTTAATTTGGCTAAGGACGATTAATTACACCTTGAGAGAGGGTGGTTAATACATTAGGACATCTTAGGTAAGGCACAATTCAATTAACAAGGTAATAGGGAGATAAGATAGGGAAATTTTGATCTCTAATTGTTAAATCTTGAATTTCAAGTTTTTGCACTTTTACTTTATCAATTGTTCATTATTAATTGTTTAAATTTTTTGTTTATATTTATTAAAATTGGTTCTCAAATAAAGCATCATGAATTAAGTAGCGTCTAAACACAATCTCAGAGGGATCGATATATGTTCTTTACTATAAGTTACACCCCGTATACTCGGGGTTTTGAGCGTAAAACTAGTGAATTGGGTTTGTAATCAACAAATAACTACCTATGGATGAACAAGCGGAGTAAACAAACCACTAATTTCTGAGACCAAAAAGGAATTGTAGATGTTGATCAAATCACAAAGATGGAAGATAAAATTGACAACCTAACTCGACAGTTCAACAACATGAAGGCTTCATCCTCAGGTCCAGTGAAAGTCTTGCAAATCAAGTATAAACTCTCTGGACAAATGGACCATAATATGGTGGACTATTTCTTAATGAAGGAAAATGATCCAAAGTAAGTGAATTATATGGGAGCTCAATATGAACGAGGAGGGGGAAACAATCCTTACTATAATACTTATAAACCTAAGTGGAAGAATCGCCCTAACTTCTCTTGGATGAAAAATGCTGGAGGACAGTTCAGACCTTAAGAACAACCAGGCTTCCAATAAGATAACCAAGCTTAATGGAATCCAAGTTGGATAAGATTTTAGATAAAATTAGAGGCATGGAGGATGCATAGAGGAGATTTGAAAGCAAATTCGAGTAAGTCACTATGAACCATGCCTCTTTAATACACAATCTAGAGGTCCAAACAGGTCAACTAAAGGAGTCAATTTCTACTCGAAATGCGGAAACCCTTCCAAGAAAAACCTAGTCTAACCTAAAGGAAAGGATCATGGACTTACTCATACCCAAGAATAGAAACTTAAGCATGCAAAGGAAGATAGATCCATGGTAGAAGGACAAATCATTACATGATTCCTTCCAAATGAGCTCGTAATCAAACCAATCGAGGAACCTTAACCTGAATTTTCATACCCTATTCTCGCTCTACAAAACTTAATTTCAAGTAGGGCAATGAGGAATTCTAAGGAGGTTAAATTAAAAAAGGTTAAAGACATAACGAAACATCTACAAACAAAGTTCACACTAAAGGAATCAAACAAGAAGAAAGTTAAGGAGCACATAGTGGAAGAAAAATCATAACATAGCATAAAAGAAAGAGGACCCAGGAGATTTTTACATTCCTTGCAGTATCAATGAAGTCAAAATAGACAAGCATTTGCAAATTTAGGAGTGAGTATCAATATGATTCCCTATACCTTCAACAAAAAATTGGGGTTAGGAGAGTTAGAACCCACAAAGATGCTAGTGAAGACGGCGAACAGAACAATTCATCGACCGAAGGCCATTATTAAGGATGTTCAAGTATAAACTAATAAATTTACCTTGCCTACAGACTTTTATATATTGGATATTGGAGAAGATGTGGAAACCCCTATGGTCTTTAAACGATCATTTTTAGCTACTACTCCATAATTGACGTTGATGGGAGTGGACTAACTCTAAGGCTTGGAAAGCATCAAATAACCTTCAAATTATTAAAGAAAGATAACAATTCTCCTTTACCTCCAACTAATATCAAGGAAATCAAACCTCAAAAATAATAAGAAGATATTGAGGATCCTAAGAATGCATGCAGAAATAAACGATCGAGAAGAAGAAGGCGAAGGAAGGAGAATCATAGGGAGAGTGGTATCTAGGGTATTATAGCTCATGTCCAAATTGTAAGATCGACGACTGAGTGATAGTTGCTTAATTGATTATAAAATTATTCCCTAACACTTAGCGATTATTGACATAAAATTTCTTAAGGTACTCACTTTGACTCATATGTGATTTTACATACAATTGTAAAGAAAAAAAGTTAAAGTGAGTCAAAAGCATGATATTTTGGCTTAGTTTATGAAGAATCACTCACTCAAGGCATCTATACAAGATAGTGATCTATTGGATAGAATATTTAATCAACAACATATGTTGGAAGCCAAGGCCTAAAGGTTGCACATACGGGAGGACTAAAGAGAAGCAAAACGGTAGCATAAACTAGGAGAAAATGATGCCTTTGCAATGCTAGCAGCTCCTTTGTTACAAACAACATTTCATATTAATTATTTCCTACACCAACCAAAAATGATGCAGTATGGCCATAACACGTCACAACCAAAACGCTAGCTATTGAGATATTAAATGTAGATGTATGTCTAACATGAAACACAGCTACAAAGAGGAGTCGAGGTGTGAATAGTATGTATGACCCAATAAGTTAATTCATCACATCTTGAACAGTAGCAGGAGAAGAGGGCACAATAAAGCTTGCGTGAGAGAACAGTGAAGCAGAAAAGAGGGAGGCGCAGGGAAGAGAGCTACCAGTGGGTTTCAGGTAAGAAAATATGATAAGAGCTGGAGAATCTTTTGGGAGAGATCAGTTGGCCCTCGAACTTTTTTTTTAGTTAAGCATGATTTAAATAATTATGAGGTTTGGATTGGTGAATTTTTTGGAGTTAATTTTTTATATTATTGTTATGCCTATGTTATTAGAATTTATTTCATGGGTTAGTTGAATTAAAAGTGGTAAGAATGCATAAAGGGGTATTTTGGTTAGTTTACTTAAGGTTAAAGACACTAAGGCATTAAAGGAAGGGCAAGGTGGACTTTTCTCATTCATTAAGGGTAAAATGGGAAGGAAGAAATGTTGTCTTCTTCCTAAAGAGGAGAAAAACGAAAATATGAGAAAGAATGAGTGAAAAGTTTTAGGGTCAACATCGAAGACAGGAGAAGTTTTAGAGACACTCAGGCCGAAACAACAGTCCACAATCATGGCACCACAAGCCACGATCATGACAAAAGCATTGGAGTTAGCCCACAATCATGGCCCATATTCCACGATCGTGACAGAAGCCCAGGATATGGCCCATGATTGTGGCCTGCAAGCCACGATCTTGATAGAAGGCTTGAATGTGGCCCACGATTGTGGCCTGCATTCGACAAACATACAGACATTCAAAAATGTCAAGTTTTGAGTGATTTTTCAAACCTTTTGGACCTCAAAAAATCCTAAGCTTACTTAGAACACCAAAGGTATTTAAAGAATAAGACAAAGAGAGAAGAGGAGCTTTTACATTAGCCACTTTTAGAGAAACCTTAGAGAGAATTATCGAGAGATAGAGAAAGAGAAAATGAAAGGGAAAAGAGAATATTTTGCATTAGACACTTTTAGAGAAACCCTAGAGAGAATTATCTAGAGATAGAGAAAGAGAGAGGAGGAGAAGAATCCGACTTAATGTACTTCCTAGATCAGGGCTTTCTTGATGTCGCTGCCTCCCGTCGTCCATTCAATTTTTTATTACTTGCTATTTTTAGTTTTATTGTATAAAATTGAAATAATAGTTGATGATAGGATTTTTGGATGTTAATGATGTTCTGAACTCACCTTAGGAGTTTTATTCTTAATTTAATGAAATCTGATTTTTTATGTTTATTGGATTTATTATGATTAAATTATGTGATTGTATAATTCAGTAATAAACTAAGAGGGTGAATCGAATGAAAATTAATAAATTAGGCTAAAAAGAGTTAGGTGATTTAATAGAACAAGAATTAAATGAAATCGATAATTATGGGAAGAGAGATCTTGCATAGGTTCCTGATAGTTTATTGAACAACTGCATATCTAATTAGGGTTTTACATAGATTGTTAATTGAGAGATTGCAATTTCTATAATCTGATTAGGGTTTATAATTTGGGGTTAATAGTTATAACTTGAGAGATAATAATCAACCCTAGTATCGTCTAGAACTAATAATCTGGTATTTCATAATCAATCAGGTTATAATCAAGGATAGGTAAAATTCCCTTCTCTCAATTGGTAATTCCTTTAGGATGATTCTTAGGTGTGTGTTATAATTGCTGAAATGTTAATATTTCCATGATTGATTTCTAATTTAGTTGATTGATTGAATTGAATTATTATTTTAGTTTCATTATATTTGAAATTTCTGTGATTTGTTTTGCCTTAGATTTTAGGATTAGATTATCCCTCCTCATAGGATCGACACTTTAGGTACTATGCCAATGGCCTATGCGTTTGCTGATTATCGAGGTTAATTAATTAAAAATTACACACGTTAAAAGAACCCCATCAGCTCTCATCCAAGAAAAGCTATATTGGAACAACACAAATAGAATTTGTAACACCCTAATACCCCCCTAGGAGGATATACAGATGCCACACAAAGCAAACCAAAAACAAACCAAGGCAATTCAACAATCACCAGAAAATATGGTAAACATACATCACATTTCATTAAGTCATTGAGGTTTAAACCGGACACAAGATACATAGATCAAAACCATACATAAAAAACCCATCCTATGTTATGGTTATTATAGGACATTTACACATACTACAAACTTTCTCATAATACTTATGAATACAACTCAAAGTTTAAGCACAAAATCTCCTAAAAGTTGATACATCCTTCTTTGGCTATTAGAGTTGTCACAGCCTTAACCCTAATTATCACGACACCATACTAAGCATATAGTTTAGTGGGAAAATAAAAAATAAAGATGCAATATGGTGATAACTTTTTGCAGTCATCTAACATTTACAAGAAAATGATTAATGACATATTACATAACAATCATTAATTAAGCTAATCAGAGAGTAATCTGACTATCAATTTGCATCAGAATAGAACAAATATCAAAAACTTACAAAATTGCGTGCTAATCTTTTTAGAAGTGAGCAACGAGAACAAAATAGAATATACCTATGATTGGTATCTAAAGAGAGGCAATAGCCTCTAAAAAAAGAGAGAATTAAGTCTTTAAAATAGAAGACTCCGTAGTGTCTAAAAACAAAAACAGTTGCAGACCTTTCTAGGCATGGATGTTTACCCATAACTAGGAATTGGTAGGTTAAAACAAATCATATCATATTTCAAAGTCACATGGAAGAGAAATAATGCATAACGTACGAAGTCATTCCCTTATGCTCAATTTGAAAGCATTCATTCATACCCAATCAAATTTAATATGCCTTATAAACATAAACCTTTTCAATAATGCATCAATGAAAGTGTAGTGCCCCATTACCCCCTGGGATACGAGAGTGCCACATCGGACTCACAAACAGAAACAAACAATACAATAATACGGAAGCATTTCAAAACATACTAAACATTCATTACATGAATTTTCATAAATTGGAGCAATCATATTTTTCATTTTGTTCAACTGATTCTAACATAATACATTTCATAAATTCAGAAACTAGCCTGAAATAAAGGTTATTACAAACCTTACAAACAAATTCAAAATGATACACATCATAAACAAGCCAAAAATAATCTCAAAATACATTTTTATCAAAACAAGACTCAGACTCCATTAGCCATTACAGTTGACTCGTCCCAGTCTTTATAATCCTCGCGCTGAACCTAGACGGGGCGAATCCACCGTGCTAAGTGTTGGAGTTATGTAAATATAGTGCCCTATAAAGCAAGTGTATTTACATTTACCTTAATCTTATTCAATTACAGTTTTGTAATGGAAATATTTATTACTAATAAAATAAAAGAGTTTAGTTTTATTTGTGTGAGTATTATATATCTAATCAAAAGGGACCAAGATTCTTTTGTAAGTAATATACATATACATAGAGATGTATGGGAAACATGTATATTATTAGAATCTAAATTA
>JAOQMP010112228.1:0-14028 GCA_027563575.1 Erythroxylum pedicellare
TTTTGAAAAGCTCCAAATTTGAGCTTCTTAAAAAGCCATATTTCAGCTTCCAAAAAAGCCATTTCTATGACAAAAGTACTTTTGGACTTTACAGCCAAACACTCAATTTTCTTAAAAATAGCTTTTGCGGTGGACAAAATTGCTTATTCACTCTTCAAAAGCTGAACCAAACAAGCTCTAAAAGGAAATGGAGTATGAAGTCAGTAAGAAAGTCTTTCTTAATACATCTCCTTGGAAAGGAATCATGAGGTTTAGCAAGAAGGGCAAGTTAAGTCCGAGATATATGAGTCCTTATGAGATTGTAGAGAGGATCGGACCACTACCTTATAGGCTGGCACTGCCACCAGAATTGTCACAGATTCATGACTTCTTTCATATGTCCATGTTAAGGAGGTGTAGATCGGATCCCTCCCATCTTATTCAGACCAATAAGGTTCAGTTGAGAGATGATCTGACTTATGAGGAAACTCCAGTAGAGATCTTGGATATTAAGGAGAAGGTCCTTAGGAATAAAATAGTTCAGCCAGTCAAAGTCCTATGGATAAACCATTCTATAGAAGAGGCCACTTGTGAACCTTTGGAAGCCATGAAGGAGAAGTACCCACACCTCTTTAACGATTAACGCAATAATTTCAAGGACGAAATTCTTTTAAAGGAGACAGAAATATTGGTCGCCAAATTTTTTTTGATGAATAAGCATGATTAGATTTATTTTAAGGTCTTGCTAGATTAATTTGTGACGGAATTAATTAACATGTTAATGTGAGTAAGATAATATGATGTAGGTTAAGGGAATTAAAATGTTAAGGTGATAAGATTACACAAAGGGCATTGTCGGAACATCAATTAAGTTATAAAGTCTTAAGGCATTGAAGAAGGGGCAAAATGGGAAGAAGGAATTGTGGGCTTGGGCTTTAGAAGATAAAATGACGGTGAAGAATGAAAGAAGAGAGAAAACACAAAAATAAAAAAGAAGGGAGAGAGAGTGTCGGTGGTTGAGAAAAAAAAGAGTTGAGCTAGGTTTTAATATTTCCAAGCCTTCAAGGGGGATTTTGAGAGCGATCAAGAAGGGAAAAAGAAAGAGGAAGATTATAGCTTCCATTAGAGACAAGAAACTCATTATTTGGTGAAGATCCAAGGGAGGCAAGAGGAGGAAAAGGAGAGACATCCTTGAAATCATGTTTCCAAAAATGTGCCTTATAGGAAAAACATTTTCAGTTCATAAATTACATGTTATATGGGTTTGGTGTAGTCCATTCAAGAATGTCACGTGCACTTTGACCAAGTTAAAGGCTTCTCCCGCTTGTCCGCTTATGGCACGGAGCTCATTCATGGACTCCCTCAAGTTTACGACTACTCAGGAACATTATGTGGAAATGTGTAGTGCGTCATGTTTATAGATCTGCCCAAACCATTATGATGTGTTTACATGTGTTGTTAAGTTTGATGGTTGTTTGAATTATACAAGTTGATAGATTTATGTTCTGTGGATTTTCATGAAAATTGTTATGATCACGACTGTTTTTAAGAATTTTTGCTTGTTATCGATTATAAAACTATTTCCTAATAACTTTAAGCTCACCCCTATTTTCTCCCCATCTACAGGCGATGAATAAGATATGGAGTGATCAAGCCGAGAGTCAAGGTATCACTCCAATTTTCTTATTTTTGTTCTTTTGAAGTTAGATCATGTAAAACAAGGCTTTAGTCGTATTTTGAGAAGCTATTAATTCTGTCAAGTCGATATTTTTGGATTATGATGTAAGGTGGCTTGAAAGACTTTAATTTTTTGATATAAATGAACTTTGAATGGTGTATGGGTGATGTGAGTTGAAATTAGATATACGTGAAGAAGCAAGCAACTTGAGTTGAGGATTTTGGAACATAAATCGTTGATATATATATATATATGCAGAAGCGAGATACTATGGAAAGGAAGATAGGAATTATGACTTATTAGATGTAGTTAAAGGTGATGAGACAAATGAGTCAAGATTTGAGAGTTTAATGAAATCATTTTGGTAGCTAAAGGTTTATGCTTAAAACATTCCAAGTTGCATAGTGCAAAATTCCAAGTCTTCCATAAGGGAAAATTAATGTTCCAAATTTAGGGCAAAAATCTGGATTAGTCTAGGATGAATTTGACAAGTTGAATTCATAGAACTTGTAGCTTGTTTTTCTAGCTTTCCAACGTTATAAAGTATGAAGTTTTTGGATATTGGAGTAAGAAGTTATGATCCTTATAAGGGGAGATACTTAGGAGTATAATTTGTATCGTCTGATGACATTGCATCATCTAATGACGTCATAAGGCGCTTCGTCTAGTGAGGAAGTATCATCTTATAAAGATGCTTCGTCTGGTGAAGACCTATCATCTTATGAAGACGCTTCGTTTGGTGATAACATGTCGTCTTGTGAGGACGCTTCATCTGGTGAGGACATATCTTCTTATGAAGAAGCTTCGTCTAGTGATGACATGTCATCTTACGAGGACGCTTCGTCTAGTGAGGACGTATCATCTTATGAAGACACTTTGTCTGGTGATGATGTGTCATCTTGTGAGGATGCTTTGTCTTATGAAGACTCATCATCTTATTACGTATCATCTTTTAAGGACGCTTTGTCTGGTGAGGGCCCTTCATCTGATGACGTCATATCGTCTGGTACATTATTCACCTAATCCTATCGTCTAGTCACATTTTTGACCCTCTGAATGATAGAATTCACCTCGAGGTCTTTATAAAAGTTGTAGATTTGGAAGTCCTCTTTGAGATCATTTAAAGAAAACCTTAATCCGAAATCTCTAGTGAAAGTTATGCCAATTGTTCCAAGATAGGTACAACGTGATGGAGGACATGAGCATGGTTGATTCTTTTGGCCAAAACTTTATAACTTGACCTCTAAATGAAGTGATTCTTGAAGTAATAAATTCCTAATACTTTTTGCTACCTTTACTTAAGAATTGGTAACTTTTGATGTAGTTTTGAAATATTTTGATGGAAAGAATATGATGGATTCGTTGGAAGAGCATAATTAGGTTATGAACACACTTTGGATTTATAAATATATCTTGAGCTATAGAGCTCCAAATAAGGTGGTTCTCGTTTTAAAATAAGCAAGAGGCTGAGAGTTACAATTGTTTTGAAGAAGTCAAATTGTGATTTTGGTGTGTACTGGTGTGGGAACATCACCCTTATGGGATGATGGCTAATGAGGATTCATTGAAATAACCCTATAAGGAAGCTCGTTCACGCTTTATGACTCCGGGTTGTTAGACTCTGGAAACTACAGGATTTTTGGCTCACGTTCTCATGACTCCAATGTTGGGCTCCAGAAGCGGGGTCCAACATGTTAGGCTTGCTCTAATTAATGGTTAATTAGAAGCCTAAATAAACATTTAGAAATGGGCTAGACTTTGGTTTAATTTGATTCATTAAATTTAAAAAATCTTAAAAAAAGGAAGGTACAATTTTGGTTTTATTAGGGCTGAATGTGCCGTTGAACATTTAGTATTGAATTGCTAAATAAAGATGGTATTTATCATGAATTATCATCATTAAATGGAGCAATGATCTTATCATTAAATGGTTTAATGGTTGTCTTTTAATGATGACATGTAATGTAACCTTTTTAGCATTCATTTGATTAAATATCATCACTATAACCGAAATTGACATGTCATTTTAGGTTATTGGTCTTTTTATATAGCCATCTTAAAACAAATGAGAAGAGTCTCATTTAATGGCTTCTTTATGTTTGATTAAAGAAAGGTGTGATGCATTAGATGCTCCTCTCTTCTTTCCTTTTATGCATAATCGAAATTGACAAGGTGAAAGAGACGTGTTCTTGCATTTTTGGACTCTCTCTCTTTTCATTCATGTGTGAGCCGAAATTTGCATGAGAAGTTTCTCATCTTTGGCTTCTTTCTTCTAAGAAAAATCTCCTCCAAAGTTTTCATCTCCTTTCCTACCAAAGGATTTTGTTAACCAAGTTGTCTAAGAAGAACAAGTGGTAGATCGGATTGGTTGAGGATACAATATCGAGAAGAGGACACAATAATAAGAAGAAGAGGATGCATCACCTTGGAGAGGATACATTACTAAGGATAGGATAGCATAGTGAGGAGTTAAAGCTGTAGGGAAGGAGTTGGACTGTTTAACCAAATCTTGTATGTTTTCTTTTTCATTCCAACATTAATCAATTAACCCTAATTGATTATGAAATTCCATATTTTTCAACCTCTAGATTCACCAAGCCTAACTAACTTTTTTGACTAGTTCTTAATAGATCTATCGAATAATCGAGTCCTTACAATAAATCTCTCTTCGTATAATTACCAATTTGATATTTCAGAGACTTATTAGGTCACTAACTCTTGTTTCCTAATCTAATCAGATTACTTTCGACTCTCTCTCGATTTATTATCGAAGTATTAACATAACTAAACATCACAACACCAAAAAATTGAATTGAAATCAACAACATTCAAGTCACAAAACAACTCAAGAACAAATCCAAATATGATAATTAAAGCATTCTAAATGTGAATAACATATCCAAATCCAAGTTACACATTAAGTTTAATGAAATAACTAAAGGAAAGAAAGAAAGAACTTGATTTGAACTCAAAATTAAAATATGGAATTTCTGGATTGCTCTTTTTACTCCTCCTTCTTGCTCTCTCACTTTGGAAGATGATGGCTGCTCTTTTTGAGTGGTTTGTGTTCTTAAATAGTTATTGAGGCTTCTAGGGTTCTTTATAGGATTTAAACACCTAATTTGGTTCCAAAATAGCCCCAAATTGTTAAAATTACAAAAAGAGTTACATGTTGGAAATGCTTAAATTTGTTGGAATAGCTATTTGCACTCTCTATCATGATCGTGGAATGACAAGTCACGATCTTGGCCTGCTTCCATACTTCCAATTGTTCTCTTTTCTTCAATTTCTTGTTTCTATGCACTCAAACACACATCAAACACCTCTTGAAACATCAAATCCAGATCCAAATCCTGCTCAAAACAAACACTTACAATATAAACAAACACTAATAATAACGTAATTCTAAGCCTATATACATAATAATCATCAAAGAAATATTCAAAAGCACACTTAAAAATTTATCAAAACATAGTATATTTTACACTTATCAACATCTCCACACATAAACGTTTGTTTTTCCTCAAGAAAAAATAAAAAAACAAAATAAAAACTTAAACAAACCACACAATAACACATACATTCATGAAACATGCACTAATGATACAATGACATCTAACTTGACGAAACCAATTTAACTTGAAACAACAATCATTCAAGTTGTTCCAACATATTAACCTATGCAATTTATGTTTAAGCACTTTGGATTGACTATACATACTAATTAAGACATTAACATCATACTCATTCACCTAAAGCATTTGTATACATACATTGATAGTTAGTAATCAACCAAAATTGCAACTATCTCTAAGTATCCCTTCATGAAAATTTGTGCTATTTTCAAACATCAGTAGGATTTATTTATCAAAACATCATTTTTTATTTTCTTTAACTTTAACCTAGTCTTTCGATGCGAGGCAAACACCTTATCATGAATGTCCCCCGGTTACTCAACTAGGTCACATTTTATTAATTAGCTTGGTTGGAATGTCATTCTAGCCTTTTGATGCGAAAACAAATATTTTGTCGTGAATGCCCCCAGTTACTCAGCTATATCACATTCTCAACTAGCTACTAGCTCTATTCATAACCCAATATTTGTTTCAAAAGGGCCAGTGACATAGTTATTCATTTAATAGACATACACAATTCTTTTTTTTCATTTCACATAGCCTACCTCATTTCTTTTAGTCAATCATCCTTACAAAATACCACTAATGATACTAACATATTCAATTAACTTATAATTATAAATGTATGTAACAAATTTCATAAGATGAACAAACTGATGTCATATCCTAGTTAACATGCATATTTAACAAAAGATACTTAAAACATAAAATGCACAAGCTGATATGCCTTTACAAATTCAATGACTATGTTCAAAGCTAAAATACTTCTATCAAGTTATTACCATTGACACTTTCACACAATTCACACATAGGCAACATATGTTCACAACATGTCAACTTAATAAAAAACTAAAAATATGGTATGCAAAATTCACACTTATGACATGCCAATGCAAAATCCTCCCCATATTTAGACAACACGTTATCTTCAATATAAGAAAAACAAAAAAAAAACTAAAAATAAAAATGACAAGAAAAAAAAGGAAAGTTTAAGAGCACAAAATCAGGAGATTGAGGTGGTGACGATATTGGTTAAAGAATTTAGAGATACTTTCGAACATGAAATTCCAGCAATTCTTTAGTAAAAATAATAAAATCAAATCAAACTTATTCTAATTCTTCAAGTAGCACTTAGTTAACATCATTAGCTTAAATTTCTTTTCCTTCCACACTTAGTCTGGGTCAATTATAAGTGGCTTGCTTCCGCCCATGTAGCACAATTTTAGTTTAGTAGGCTGTAAATAAGCTACATATTGAAAGATAATAAAAAGGACAAAATTATTCAAGTAAAAAAACTAAGCAAGTTCAAATTGTCAATAAAATAGGAAATAATAAAACTCCCTAAATTGTCTATCAAATTTAACAGTTTGAATTCTAAGAAGGTGAACTGTTCTCTTTCTTCCTCAATCACCTTCATTTCTTCTTCTTCTTCCACTTCTTGAACAGAGATGCCTGTATCTTCTTCAGCCTTTATCTCCACTATCACCTATTCATCATTCTCTTCTTTATCAGTTTGTTAAGCAGAAACTTCCTCGTATTTTTCAAACCTAATCTCTACTCTTGTCTATTCTTCTTTCTCTCACTCCTTTAAAGATTTGACTTCATCAATTATCATGAATGACCTACCCTCCATCATATTCTTTAAAACCTTGTTCATGTTGAATTTCACTTGTTCATCTCCAATTCGAATAAGGAGGTTGTCTTCATGGATATCTACTAAAGCTTTTTCAGTGTTCAAAAATGATATACCAAGAATTAATGGATAATTTTGATCCTTTTCAAAGTTTACCACGACAAAATCCACATGAATGATAAACTTGTCCACTTTTATAGGTACATCCTTTACCAAGCCAAACGGTTTCTTTATCAAATGATCTACCAACTAAATACGCATAGATATTGGCTTCACATCTTTTAGCCCAAGTTTCCTAAAAATCGTCAAAGACATAAGGTTTATACTTACGCCTATCTTCCATAAACACTTTGAAATCTTTAAATTACCAACTACACAGGGTATTTTAAAGCTCTTTAGATCTGTCAACTATGAGGACATATGGCTGGTAATTAAGGAGCTAGAGGTTTCCATCATGGCTACTATTTGATTGTCATCCCAAGTCTTTTTGACAGATAATAGGTCTTTAAGGAACTTTGTATACTTGGGTCTGTATATCAATACTTCCACAAAAGACAAGTAAATTATCCATTTCTATAGATTTTCCATAAACTTTGTAAATGATACATCTAATTCGTTCTTTTGAAGTCTTTATGGGAATGGTATTTTCGGTGCGTAAGGTGGAGGAGGAATGTATGGAAGGTCTTCATTCTTGTCTTTATCCTTTTTCTTTTTCTTTTGGTCTTCTACAAAATGGTTCTTAACTCTTCTTTCCATGGTTTCTTCGAGCTCTTTCCTACTCCTAAGTGTGATAGCCTTACATGCTCACTTGGGTTTACTTCCACGTTACTTAGAAAGTTTTCCACACTTTTCTTACAGAATTACCTGTAAAGCTGGCTCATTTGAATCTTTAGGATGTGAAGAGGCATGATCTTCCGTTACTTGCTCAAACTTGAGTTTCTTTTAGGCCTCTTCCATGTTCATGAGCTTGTCCATGATCTTATTCAATTTAGAATCCCATAAACTAGACTTATCTTGTTGAAATCCTAAAAGGCCTTGAATTCCCATTTAACTTCTTGCATTGTTAGACCAAAAGTAATCTAGGTTATAACATCCCACTGCTATAGAATATATACCTAATCATCCAGAGGACATTCAGGTACATATCCTATGACCATGGTATATTAGAGCAAACATAATCCTTTAAATGGCATTATAAAGAATATATAATACTTTAAACCTCATCACTTCATTTCATTCATTAACAAAAGTTTAAATTGTATTCACTGAAACAAATATTTACAATCTTTATATATAAGTTCTACATGATAAAGAAACTACAAAATAGAAAATACATAATTTCCTCTAGACAAATCTTAGAAACTAGGTCTCCTGTCTCATACCTGAAAAGCCACTTTGTGATTTTTGATGAGTTTTATAAACTCAATGTATGAAGCATCATTGATGTTCTCACCCATGACAAATACATAAATATCACACATTTCACATACATTCTTTCTAAACAGGAATAATCTAAATAGTCATATTATTATAGCACATAACTTTATCATCACAATTTCATAAAATATTTCATTATCATATATATACAAATTTAGATGCATATGAGAATCTAGATTCGTTATTATTTGTTATGAACGAGTGTCTTTTAGATACAGATACAGATACTAACCCATTGGGCTTAGTCGAATACAGATATCACGGAGCAAAGCTCTATATGTAAAATTATGGGCTTAAATCTCTTTCAGACTGGCTACTCTAATCATAACGCCTTTATCTGAATATGTATTTTATGAAATGCATCAAATAACAGAATACACCAAGTGCACCTTCATTGTTACAATCATCCTTGTGCACGATCTTGCACTTCCAATTGATCCTCTTTTGTCATGATCGTGCTTGTGCATGATAGTGCAACCCCTTTCTATCCACAATGATGCACTACCTTTTATTTAAGCTTCATTCTAGCTCTTCTTAAAAAAACTTTCGGGACAATTTGGCATGGCTTTTTTGAAAAGGAAAAAGAAGAATTTAGGAAAAAAAATCATAAAAATTTTCATTTATGCCTTAATTTTCTAATGACATCAATATCATGCAATTTGGTCAGTATTCTACAATTTATACCCAAAATACTATAGACTGTTCTCAAACAGTGACAGAATTTAGAAACTCAATTTCAAGCCAAAATTTGAAACCCCTAGAAACAAAATTAAAATTAAATTCCTTTATAAACAATATATCCATAATGCCAATACATGTTTAGTGAAAACACTACAGCTAACATATTCCAGCAATTCCTCTTCACCAATATCATATACATTTCAGTCCAATTAAAACATTATTCTTATATCATTTGACATGCCATAAAACTTAGATTGTTACTTACCTATCAGGCTTCCAATTTAGCTCAAAACTCCATATTATACTAGTTCTCCTAAGTAAGCAAAAATCAACACAAACTTGTAATCACATTTATCTAGTTTTATGGCAATTTGGTGAAGGATATACTTATGAGTTTTATGCAACAACTTGGCTAGGGTTTAAGCAAAAGTATAGAGAAAAAGTTGGGAGTAATTTTAGTAAAGAAACAAAAGAAAGAAGCAATAAAACTCAGCTGTAGAATCTGGCTACATCATATGCTAGATGTCAACGTCTAAACTCACCATATGTCTTAAGGCATGTAATACATTTTCCCATTTCCTATATTGCCATTAGTCACCAATTAATCAATCTATATGTCTTATTATAATTAGTCCACAAGTCACACAATAATTGGTCCATTTGTCACATACTAATTGATCCAATTGTCATTTAATTTCTAGTCTATTTGTCACCAATTTAACTATGCCAAATGTCACTCAATTATAGGCTATATCATCTAAATTTTTCATGTATCAATTTATCCTACCACTTGGCATTTGTCATAGTCTCAATGTACATTTTAATCCATTAATTTCCCAATCCATATCATTTAATTCCAAAATTTCTAATTGAAATACTATCATACCAAAATTTAAGACATATCAAAACACAATTCACATCATGATCACTTAACATTTTTAATACCCCGAAATAAGTCAGCTGAGTGCATATGCCAACTTGTAATGCGCACAAATATCAATTCATGTATGAATGCTTATGTTATGCATGTATGTGCAATATTTAATCTAGGGTTAAACCCTAAGCATATTCTGAAAAATGAGATATTAAAATTCTCCCCCTTAAGAAATTTCATCCTTAAAATTCTTACCTAAATGGTTAAATAGGTAAGGGTATTGATTTCTCATGTGCTCCTCCGTTTCCCATATGACTTCCTCACTTTAATGATTTTTCTAAAGAACTTTCACCAATGAAATCACTCAATTCCTTAGCTATTTATTCTAATAGACAATTATCTTAACTGGCTCTTCAATATAATTCAGATTACTAGAAACTTTAATCTCCTGAGTTAGTATCACATGAGTTGGATCCTACCGATATCTCCTAAGCATACTCACATGAAACATATTATGTATCTGTGCCATTTTAAAAGGTAAGGCTAACTTATAAACTAGCGGGCCAATTCTTTTGATTATCTCATATGGACCAATGTACCACGAGCTTAACTTGCCCTTCTTATTGAATCTCAACACACCTCGCCAAGGTGATACTCTAAAAAATACTCTATCTCCTACCTAATACTCCATATCTCTTTTATTCTGATCCACACAACTCTTCTGTCTATCTTGTTTTGCTTCAATTCTACTATGGATCAATTTCACCTTGTCAACACTATCCTGAATCAATTCTAGGCCTTTGAAAATTCTTAAACCCTCTTCATCCCAATATAAAGTTGAATGACATTTTTTTCCATACAATGCCTCATATGAAGCCATACCGATACTACTGTGATACTAACTATTATAGGCAAATTCAATCAAAGCCACATACTGATCTCATGCTCCTTGAAACTCTAGAACACAAGCTCTGACCATGTCCTCAATAGTCTTAATCGTCCTCTCACTCTGACCATCTATCTGAGGATGAAATGCAGTACTAAAATTTAGCTTTATACCCAAAGTTATCTGTAAACTACCTTAAAATCTCGAGGTAAATCTAGGATCCCTATCTGATACAATGGACACTGGAGCCCCATATAATCTCATTAGTTTATTCACATATCTCCGAGCTAACTGATCTAGTGACTTACTCTCTCTCATTAGCAAGAAATGAGCCGACTTGGTCAATCTATCAACAATGACCCAAATGGAATCATGTTGCCTTAGAGTCCTCGACAAACCCATAATAAAATGCAATGTAATTCTCTCCCATTTCCACTATGGGATAGGCAATGACTATAACTTTTTGTCCAGAGCCTAATAATCAGCTTTTATTTTTTGACAAGTCAAACATTTAGCCACATATTCAGCCACTTGCTTTTTCATCCCTGGCCACTAAAAATGTTATTTCAATGTGTTATACATTTTCTCGTACTAGTATGCATAGCATAGGCTGCTAGATGTGCTTCCTCCATAATCTCTTTCCTCAAATGATAACATCAGGCACACATAATCTTTTCTTTAACCATAATGTATCATCTCTCAATTTAAATTTAGAATCCATATTCCCTTTCAACTTCTCAATTAATTTCACCAATTCTGGATCTTTGTTATGAGCCTTTCTATTTCTTTCATACAATATAGGTCTCAACTTCAATATAGCTATCAATGCTTTATTCTACCCCAAATTCAATTCAACATTTAGTGCTCTCAATTGAACTAGGGTCGGTAACCTCAATAACTGTACTTGAGCCACACTATTATTAGTCTTCATGCTTAATGCATCAACTACCATATTAGCTTTGTCAGGATGATACTTAATTGCACAATCATAATCTTTTAACAATTCTATCCATCTCCTCTGTCTCATATTCAACTCCTTCTGACTCAACAAATATTTTAAACTTTTATGATCAGTAAATACTTGAAAAGTTTCACCATACAGGTAGTGTCCCCAAATCTTTAAAGCAAATACTATAGTAGCAAGTTATAAATCATGTACCAGATAATTAAACTCATGAGACATCAATTGTCTCGATGCATATGCTATTACCTTGCCATACTGCATCAGTACACATCCTAAACCCTGTTGTGAAGCATCACTATATACTATATCCTCCAGATCTAGATGGAATAGCTAATACCGATGCTATAGTTAACCAATTTTTTAGCTCCTCAAAACTCCTTTAACAATCACCATTCCTTCTAAAAGGCAAATTCTTCCTCAGAAGTTTTGTCAAAGAGGCTGAGATCAGTGAAAACCCCTCGATAAACCTTCTATAATAACTAGCTAGTGCAAGGAAACTCTGAATCCTAGTCACATTTTTTGGAACTTCCTACTTCAAAACTGTTTCTATTTTCTTTGGGTCTACCTGTATGCTTTGTCTAGACACAATATGATCCAAGAATACTACTTGATTAAGTCAAAATTCACACTTACTGAACTTGACATACAGCTGTTTCTCTCTTATTATTTGTAAAACCAATCTCAAATGCTCTGAATGTTCTTCTCTACACTTCAAATACTCCAAAATGTCATCAATAAACACAAACAAAAAATAATCTAAATATGGTTGAAATATCTTATTCATTAAGTTCATAAAAGCTGTTAGGGCATTAGTCAACCCAAATAGCATCACCAAAAACTCAAAGTGCCCATATCTTATTCTAAATGCACTTTTTGGTACATTAGCCTCAGCTATTTTCAACTGATAATATCCTAATCTCAAGTCTAACTTTGTGAACACCTGAACTCCCTGTAATTGATCAAGCAAATCATCAATCATAGACAATTTGTATTTATTCTTAACTATCACCCGATTCAACTGCCGATAATCAATACACCATCTCATAGGTCCATCCTTTTTCTTTACAAACAATACCGGAGCTCCCCAAGATGACACACTAGACCTAATGAAACCTTTATTTAACAACTCTTGTAACTGGGTCTTTAATTCCTTTAATTCTACAGGTATCATCCTATATAGAGGAATTGATATAGGAGTGGTACCTAGAATGAGGTCTATAGTAAACTTCGTCTCCCTTTCTGGGGGTAAATCTGGTAGTTTAGCAGGAAACACATCTAGGAAATCCTTAACAACTGGAATATCTTGAATGGTTTGTTCATTTCGGTTATCAACTACGTAGGCTAGATAAGCCTCACATCCCCCTCGGATCAGTTTCAAAACACTCATGATTGAAATTAGTTGGGTTAGCACTGCTTGACAACTCCTCAAAACACCATTCTTGACTGATTAGGGAATTCAAAAACTACTTCCTTAGTATAACAGTTTATCACAGCCCTATGAGCAATGAGCCAATCTATGCCTATAATAATATCTATTTCCTTTAACTGCAATACAATCAAATCAGCTTCTAACTCTGCTTGATCAATTCGAACTATACACCCTTTACATACCTCACCAATCACTATTGTGTTACCCACTAGGGTACTCACCTCTAATCCATATTTAAATATCTCTCTCTCGTAATGCAATCTAGATGCTAGATGCGGTATGATGAATGAATATGTAGATCCTGGATATACCAATGCAAATGCTTCAAAATGAAAAACATTCAATGCACCTGCTATCATATCTAGGGAGTTCTGTGCTTCCTGTCTGGTGATGGCATAGATCCTGGCCTGAGGTTGCAGCTAGTTACTTTGCACCTCAGTCTTGACACTTGGCCCTGCTGATTGAATTCTGCCTCTATCTTTTCCTCTCTGCACAGATTTCACATCTCTACTCTGCTGAACCGTTTTCTCAGTCATTGTTCCTTTTTTAACTCCAGACTATGTTCCTAAAGTCTTAGGACAATCTCTGATCTGATGCTCTACAGAGCCATAATGAAAACAAGCTCCCGATAACCTCCAACACTCACCATTATGCTTCTTACCACAATGTTCACAATTAAGCATCTGTTATGACTGCCAAGAGGGCACTTGTCCTCTACCTCTACCAATTTGACCAAATCCACCTCTTGGAATTGAGGCGATCTGTTCTGACGTTTAATGAAGCTTCTACTAGAATTAGCCTGAGATTCACTCTGTCTCTTCACTCTAGCGTC
>JAOQMP010112251.1:0-14023 GCA_027563575.1 Erythroxylum pedicellare
CACATTTATTCACAATCACATTTCTTAACACTTATACCGGAAATGTCATGAATGCATGTACAGTCATTTTTCAGGTGTAAAATTCACTATTCACATGTATGCGGATACTAGATTATGCATGAACATGAAAAGGCATTTCTAAACGCCCATTGACCACTCAAAAATACTATTCTAACCTTCCCATCGGTGATGGGATGTTACACTACAAGGCCTATAGAGTTATGGACTTAGCCACTAAAGCAGTGTTTGTGTCAAGAGATGCAATGTTTTATGAAAACAAATTTTCCTATACAGACCAAAGCCCAACCTCTACACAGGCAACCGACCCCTTATTCTTAAGCATCCTCACCAATAAAGATGCAGACTACCCCACACAAACACCAATTACCACACCACAAACTGAAATCATTTCCTAGCCATCTGACAATTCCTCACCCAACAGTCCACATGACCAAAACACCATACCAATTGCACCCACACAAAGAAGAAGCAGCAGAACCCACTTACCTCCCAAATACCTGCAAGATTATGTACTCCAATCCACAGCACAGCAATCCACTCACTCCCTTGCTGATTGTAATGTTGCATTGCAAGTCTATTGTCCTGCAGGAACAAATGATGAGGGATTAAAGTCACTCAACATTAAGCACATCAGCAATTACAACACCTTTATAGGTAATGTTTCCAAAACTTTTGAGCCATTATCTTATGAGACTGCTAGCAAAGATGAAAGGTGGGTACATTCTATGACTGAGCAATTGTCTGCATTGGAGAAAAATGGGACTTGGAGACTAACTGAATTACTTAAAGGAAAGAAGGCCATAGCCTCAAAGTGGATGTACAAAGTGAAGAACAATTCGGATGGAACAGTGGCAAAATTGAAGTCTAGACTTGTAGCCAAGGGATTTAGTCAAAGAGAGGGGGCTGACTATTCGGAGGTCTTTTCTCCAGTAGCAAAGATGGTAACAATAAGAATATTCCTAGCCCTATCTGCCTCTAAACAGTGTCCAATACATCAATTTGACATTAATGATGCATTTCTTCATGGTCACCTAGAGGAGGAATTATACATGCTACCACCGCAAGGTTACACTAGAGCTAAGGAAGGACAGGTATGCAAACTCATTAAATCAATTTATGGTTTAAAACAAGCTGGGAGACAGTGGAACAAAGAACTGTCCTCCAAATTATCTTAATGCAATTCACTAAATCAGAAGCAAATTATTGCTTATACATTAGGGGCACAGAAAATGATTTTATGGCAATAGTTATATATGTGGATGACATTCTGATAACAGGGGAAAATGAAGACCAAATTGTCTCAGTTAAGAAAACATTAAACTTAGAATTCACCATTAAGGATCTTGGGTATGCAAAAAAAATTTATGGGCATTGAAATAGCAAGATCAGAAGAAGGCATGATACTTACCCAAGGAAAATACATCCGAGACCTCCTCCAAGAGACAGGGCTATTAGACTGCTCACCTTGTGCAGCACCCATAGTTCTTGGGACAAAGTTAACCATCGAGATCGGTGAACAACTCGACAAACTAGAAGAGTACAGAAGAATAGTAGGAAAATTACAATACTTAGGGTTTACAAGACTCAACATCACGTATGTTACTCAACAACTTAGCCAGTTCATGAGTGACCCCCGACTACCACACTGGGAGGTAGCCAAAAGGGTACTGAAATACCTAAAGGGAGCTCAGAACCTGGGGATCTTTTATGCATCAGAAGAAAGCCCTAACATTGTAGCTTTCTCCGACTCTGATTGGGGAAGTTGTGTCTTCACCCAATGCTATTTAACCGGATTTTGTGTCTTCCTCGGAAAATCGTCAATCTCCTAGAAAACAAAAAAATAATCGACGATGAATCGCTCTTCAGCTGAATCGGAGTACAGAAGTCTAGCCTCGACTACATGCGAATTAAAATGGATCACCCAAATCTTACACACTTTTCAGCTTCAGATTCCGAAACCCATACCTCTGTACTGTGACAACCAGGCGACGATTTACATCTCCTGAAACCCAGTCTTCCACGAGCGTACGAAGCACATTGAGATCGATCTTCATCTGGTTTGCGATTGCGTCAACTTAGGGTTCCTGGAGCTCAGACAGGTGAACACAACTTACCAACTCGCAGATCTGTTTACGAAGCCTCTGACTACCTGAACCTTCTCGACTCTCCTTTGCAAGCTCGGAGTTGTCGGTCTTTACCCACAACTTCGGCTTGACTGAGCCGTGTTAGAGAGTTCGAAATAACATACAACTATGGGGCTTAGCATTATACATTAACGGGCCCAAATTTATGTCTTTATCTTAACCTACTTTTGTCTCTTTCTTCTGTCTGTCTTTGTACATATTTTGCATTTGCTTTTGTACAGCCAACAATTCGTTAGTGACAGGTCTTTAGCTAGTAGCATAGCAGGACACTCAACCAATAGCAGTAGAGTAGCATCTGTATATATTTTACCCGAAAGTTCAATACAAGTATGAAAAGAAAATATTTTTCATCATCTTTACCAAGTTTTCTAACATGGTATCAGAGCCACCCCTTTCTCCAACCCTAACCTAATATGTCGAATACAGCAGATGTCAATGGATCCAGTACCACAGACATACCAGTAAACCAAGAACATGAACCGTACTTTGTCACAATTACTGAAAACCCAAGTGCTGTGCTAGTCACAACACCTTTCAATGGCAACAACTTCATTACCTGGAGTAAATCCATGACCATAACTTTATGTGCCAAGGATAAACTTTCTTTCATTGATGGGACTTGCATCATGCCCACAGAAGATGTGATTTTATTAGCAAAATGGAGAAGAGCAGATAGCATGGTGAAGTCGTGGATTCTCAATTCCATGGTCAAGGAGTTAAGTGATGCATTTTTATCTTTTCCTACAGCTAGAGAACTTTGGGTGGAATTACATGAAAGATTTGGAGAAGCTAATGGGCCACTATTATACCAAATAGAAAGGAAAATAAGTTCCCTAAAACAAGGTACACTAACTGTTTCTGCTTATTATACTAAGCTGAAAAAGTTATGGGATGATTTGTTTAGCTTAAACCTTACTCCTATGTGCATATGTGATGCATCCAAACACATTACTGCCAAGGAAAATACTCACCGACTTGTGCAATTTTTAATAGGACTTAATGATTGGTTTGAGCATGTAGTGAATCAAATCATGTTAATGGAGCCACTTCCTACTGCAAACAAAGCTTTCTCTATGCTACAGACTGTTGAAAGACAGAAAATGGTCAATGCCACTATGGACAGTACCCCCAACATAGCAATGCTAGCCAAGCAATCCAATAACTGGAAGAAAGGAGGAAAAATTAACACGACCAATGCAAACAAAGGACATTATCTCAAGAAAGAGGACAAATACTGTGAAAAATGTAAGAAGAATGGGCATACCTTGGAGACATGTTTTAAGATCCATGGAGTTCCTGAGTGGTATAAGGAGCTCAATGCACAAAAGGAAAGAGGAAGGGCAAACTTGGCACAGATAATGGACACTCCTACAGAGAACACACAAGAGCAGAATGAGGATAAGCCATGGAATGGAGGGATATCTTCGGATTTAGCAGGCTTCATTCAATAGGAAATAAACAAAGAAATTAAGAGGAAGGCTACTGGGGAGGCAAATATTTAGGGTTTCAAAATTATGCAGGTAATGCTACACACTCTGTGAACATGGATATTTCCAAGCTTATTGATTCGGGTGCCTCCACACACATGATAAATGACCTGAAACTTTGCACTGGGTATGTAACTAACACTTATGATCATGTGATTCTCCCTGATGGAACAAAACAAGAAGATGCTCACATTGGCCATGCACAAATAGGGGACAAAATCACCCTCAGAGAAATATTGCATATGCCTAATTTCTTCAAAAACTTGTTGTCAGTTAATAAGCTCACTACACAAAATGAAATTGTTGCTATTTTCTTATCTAACAAGTTGTTTTTGCAGGACCTTCGGACTAATGATGTCATAGCAATCATCAAGGCTGTGAATGGATTGTATGAGTTGACTACTGAAACCTTCCTACCATCCAATACCCTAAAAGGTCCCTCATTGGAGCTTTACAATTCTAAAAATATTGCTCTCAATGTTACAGTAGCTTTCGATTTATGGCATTCTAGGCTAGGGTATGTATCCAAGGAAAAGTTACAGCACATTAATGAAATCAAAGTTTCTGTTCCTCATAAACATGAATGTCAAATATGTCCTTTAGCCAAACAGCATAGAAAACCCTTTCCCAAACATGAGATACACACAAACAAACCATTTGAAATCATTCACATGGAACTATGGGGACCCTACAGTGTTCCTACAATGAATGGTTCGCATTACTTCCTTACAATTGTGGATGACTTCTCTAGAGCCACTTGGACTTTCATACTCAAACACAAACACCAAACCCAACTGACCATACTACAGTTTCTTAAAAACATTGAGAGACAATTCAGCACCCAAATAATGAAAATACAGACAGATAATGGGAGGGAATTCATTAACCAAAAATGCGCTAACATGTTTAAAGAAATGGGAATCCAACATCAAAAGAGCAGCCCATACACACCTCAACAGAATGGGGTAGTGGAAATTAAGCATAAACATCTACTCCAAATTACTAAAGCCCTACTTTTCCAAGCTAAGTTACCTAAAGGATATTGGGGAGAAGCATTGCTTACAGCTACATACCTTATCAACCGAATCCCAACCAAGGTCCTTGGATGGCTGAGTCCTTTTGAAAAACTGCATAAGAGAAGACCCAGTTATGAGCATCTGAAAACTTTTGGCTATTTATGCTTTGCCTTAGACAAAACACCAAATAAAACCAAATTGGATCCTAGGTCAAAAAGATGCATTTTTCTTGGGTACATGCCAGATTACAAGGCCTATAGAGTCATGGACTTAGACACTAAAGCAGTGTTTGTGTTAAGAGATGCAGTGTTTTATGAAAACAACTTTCCTTATGCAGACTAAAGCCCAACCTCTACACAGGCAACCGACCCCTTATTCTCAAGCATCCTTACCAATGAAGACGCAGACTACCCCACACAAACACCAACTACCACACCACAAACTGAAATCATTTCCTAGCCATCTGACAATTCCTCACCCAACAGTCCACCTGACCAAAACACCATACCAATTGCACCCACACAAAGAAGAAGCAGCAGAACCCACTTACCTCCCAAATACTTGCAAGATTATGTACTCCAATCCACAGCACAGCAATCCACTCACTCCCTTGCTGATTTTAATGTTGCATTGCAAGTCTATTGTCCTGTAGGAACAAATGACGAGGGATTAAAGGCACTTAACATTAAGAACAACAACAATTACAACACCTTTATAGGTAATGTTTCCAGAACTTTTGAGCCATTATCTTATAAGACTGCTAGCAAAGATGAAAGCTGGGTATATTCTATGAATGAGCAATTGACTGCACTGGAGAAAAATGGGACTTGGAGACTAACTGAATTACCTAAAGGAAAGAAGGCCATAGCCTCAAAGTGGGTGTACAAAGTGAAGAACAATTCGGATGGAACAGTGGAAAAATTGAAGTCTAGACTTGTAGCTAAGGGATTTAGTCAAAGAGAGGGGGTTGAATATTCGAAGGTCTTTTCTCCAGTAGCAAAGATGGTAACAATAAGAATATTCCTAGCCCTAGCTGCCTCCAAACAGTGGCCAATACATCAATGTGACATTAATGATGTATTTCTTCATGGTCACCTAGAAGAGGAATTATACATGCTACCACCGCAAGGGTACACTAGAGCTAAGGAAGGATAGGTATACAGACTCATTAAATCAATCTATGGTTTAAAACAAGCTGGGAGACAGTGGAACAAAGAACTGTCCTCCAAATTATCCTTAATGCAATTCACTAAATCAGAAGCAGATCATTGCTTGTACACTAGGGGCACAGAAAATGATTTTATGGCAATAGTTATATATGTGGATGACATTCTGATAACAAGGGAAAATGAAGACCAAATTGTCTCAGTTAAGAAAACATTAAACTCAGAATTCACTATCAAGGATCTTGGGTATGCAAAATTTTTTTTGGGCATTGAAATAGCAAGATCAGAAGAAGGCATGATACTTACCCAAGGAAAATACATCCGAGACCTCCTCCAAGAGACTGGGCTATTAGACTGCTCTCCTTGTGTAACACCCATAGTTCCTGGGACAAAGTTAACCATCGAGATCGGTGAACAACTCGACAATCCAGAAGAGTACAAAAGAATAGTAGGAAAATTACAATACTTAGGGTTTACATGACCCAACATCACGTATGTTACTCAACAACTTAGCCAGTTCATGAGTGACCCCCGACTACCACACTGGGAGGTTGCCAAAAGGGTACTGAAATACCTAAAGGGAACTTAGAACCTGGGGATCTTTTATGTATCAGAAGAAAGCCCTAACCTTGTAGCTTTCTCCGACTCTTACTGGGGAAGTTGTGTCTTCACCCGACGCTCTTTAACCGGATTCTGTGTCTTCCTCGGAAAATCGCCGATCTCCTGGAAAAAAAAAATCGACGGTGAGTCGCTCTTCAGCTGAATCGGAGCACAGAAGCCTATCCTCGACTACATGCGAATTAAAATGGATCACCCAAATCTTACACAATTTTCAGCTTCAGATTCCGAAACCCATACCTCTGTACTGTGACAACCAGGCGGCGATTTACATCTCCCGAAACCCAGTCTTCCACGAGCGCACGAAGCACCTTGAGATCGATCTTCATCTGGTTCGCGACTGCGTCAACTTAGGGTTCCTGGAGCTCAGACATGTGAACACAACTCACCAATTCGCAAATATGTTTACGAAGCCTCTGACTACCCGAACCTTCTCGACTCTCCTTTGCAAGCTTGGAGTTGTCGGTCTTCACCCATAACTTCGGCTTGACCGGGCAGTGTTAGAGAGTTCAAAATAACATACAATTATGGGGCTTATCATTATACATTAACGGGCCTAAATTTATTTCTTTGTCTTTACCTGCTTTTGTCTCTTTCTTCTGTCTGTCTTTGTACATATTTTGCATTTGTTTTTGTACAGCCAACAATTCGTTAGTGACAGGTCTTTTAGCCAGTAGCATAGCAGGACACTCAACCAATAGCAGTAGAGTAGCATCTGTATATATTTTACCCGAAAGTTCAATATAAGTATGAAAAGAAAATATTTTTCATCATCTTTACTAAGTTTTCTTACAAAAGTGACAGGAATGGTGAATGGGGTGCCAGTGATAGCATTAGTGGATTCAGGGAGTACCCATACTTTCATTAATTCCTCATTGTTGGAAAGATGTGGATTGAATCCCAAGGTTACAAAAGGAGTAAGAGCTAAGGTTGCTAACAGCGAATTGGGGGACCAAATCTTCTGTGCCACTTACTCAAGACCAACCTTGTGCCATTTATCCACAAATCACAAATTTTAGTGGATCCCACAAAAATATGTGGTTGTGGATGAATGACACAGAGTTGGTCTTGGGTAAGTGGCACATAAGATTTCAACCTGCGAATTGGTCAAGTGTTTAGGAAATTGTAAAGAAGTGGCCATTGATATCGGTGTAGTCACGGTGAGGGTGACTCCATGGGCCTTAAACCTTAGTGAAGTGGATGCGGTCCTTAGAATTATTTGGATAAAAACTTTGGGGCCCATATTATGGGACTTTGAAATTTGTGGATGTCTTTTAAAATTGAGACCCAGCCTGTTACCTTGTATGGTTTAAAGGAAGAGAGCTCATCTAAAGCTTCTCAAGTGAGGGCATTGTTGATGGTCGATGATAAGGAGTAGCAAATTTAAACCCTTCTTTCAAATTTTTTGATCATCTTTTCCGAACCTCAGGGATTATCGTCGTCCCGCCGTTGTGATCACCTGATTCCTCTAGAGCCGGGGGTGAAACCAATGGTCGTGAGACCCTATCGCTATCCACATGCCCAAAAAGAGGAAATTGAAAATCAGTGTACTAGGATGTTACAACAGGGAGTTATCCAGCACAGTACTTCTCCATACTCTTCTCAAGTGATTCTAGTTCCTAAAGCAGATGGTTTGTAACGGATATGTGTAGACTACCGGGAGTTGAATGCGAGAACAATTAAAGACAAGTTTCCAATACCGGTGATAAACGAATTGTTGAAGGAATTACATGGAGCTAGGTACTTTACAAAACTCAACCTTGCTTCTGGGTATCACTAAGTTAGGATGTGGAGAAAACGGTTTTTCGAACTCACCACAGCCACTTTGAATTTCTTGTAATGGCTTTTGGATTAACAAATGCACCATCTACATTGTAAGCTCTCATGAATGAGGTATTCTCTTCATATCTCCGCAGATTTGTATTAGCCTTTTTTGACGATATTCTGGTCTACAGTAAAACAGAGAAGGAACATGTTGAACATCTATAAATGATCTTCCAGTTGTTGGAAAAAAATTAGTTGCACCTAAAGAAGTCAAAATGTTCATTTGGCCAACAGCAAATCACATATTTCGGTCATATAATATCGAGTAATGGAGTCTAGGTGGATCCTTCCAAAATTTTTGCCATGTTAGAGTAGCCAAGATTGACAACAATTAAAGGAATTTGTGAATTTCTCGGTTTAACAGGCTACTACAACAGGTTTGTATCTAATTGTGGTGTCATTGCTACCCCACTCACAAAAATGCTCTGAAAGAACTCTTTTGCTTGGTCGGAGGATACTAATCAGGCTTTTGCGAGGCTAAAATTAGCCATGTCGTCCACCCCAATGCTCGCACTTTCGGATTTCTCTAAAGATTTTGTTATTGAATGTGACGCCTGTAGCTCAAGAATTGGGGAATTTTTATTACAAGAAAGTCATCCTATGGTTTATTTCAGTCGCAGTCTAGCTAACTGACATTGCAACCTTCCTGTTCACGAAAAAGAATTAATAGGTTTGGTACAGGCGATTAGACATTGGCGATCATATTTGTGGGGAAGGTATTTTCTGGTTAGAACTGACCACTATAACTTGAAATTCTTGCTCGAACAGTGACTGCTTACGGCCCCTCAACAGCATTGGGTAAGCAAACTTCTAGGATACAATTTTTCAGTAGAATACAAAATCAGAAATACTAATATTGTTGCTGATGCACTGGCACGAAGAGATGTCAAAAAGGTGGAACTACAGGCTGTGCCAATGCTCCAAATAAGTCTCTTTGATGCAATTCGAAGTGAACAACAAAGCTCGGTTGATATTCAACATTTACTCAGGTGTGTTGAAAATGATACCATGAGTGGACAGTGGTCTATCAAAAATGGCCTACTGATGTATAAGGGTCGTTTTTTTGTACCTTCAAATTCTCCAACACTTGCCTCTATCCTTTCCGGAATTCACTGTCAAGGGCATGAGGGCTATCAGAAAACTCTCTTTCGAATTTCCAAAGATTTTGATTGGCGGGGGATGAAAAAAGATGTCAGACTTTTTATAAAGGCTTGTGGTGTTTGTCAATGCCATAAGGTGGAGAATCTTCACCCTGCAGGGTTGCTTCAACCTTTACCTATTCCTTCGCAAATATGGGTTGATGTTTCACTAGACTTTATTGAGGGTCTACCAGTTTTGTTAGGCAAAAATGTCATCCTGGTGGTGGTGGATCGACTGTCTAAATATTGCCAGTTAATAGCCATCTAACATCTGTACACAGCTATAAGTGTGGCTAAGATATTTTTTGATAATGTAGTTAAATTGCACGGATTGCCCGAGTCCATTGTCAGTGATAGAGATGTGACTTTCACCAGTGCATTTTGGACTGAATTATTTCGTTTGAGTGGCATCAAACTATGTTTCAGTTCAGCTTATCACTCACAATCTGATGGACAAACGGAGGTGGTGAATTGAATTGTGGAAGTTTATTTTGTTTTTTTACAAGTTCACAACCGACTAAATGGGCATGCTAGCTAGCATGGGTTGAGTACACTTATAATACGAGTTATCACTCGACTCTCAAGACTACTCCAATCCAGGTGGTTTATGGCAAAAATCCACCTAAGCTTCTATCTTATTGTCCGGGTATACCTAAGCTTGCAATAGTGGACCAAGCTTTGATGGAAAGAGATGAAGTGTTACTAGCTCTTAAGGAGAATTTAGCACAGGCTCAAGTAACAATGAAGTATTATGATTCTAAGCACAGAGAGGTGGAATTTGAAGTGGATGATAGGGTCCTTCTAAAGTTGCAACCGTATCGACAGGCGACAGTGGCCAAACGGAAGCATCAAAAGTTATTACCAGGATTTTATGGGCCTTTTAAAGTTTTACAACGAATTGGGATAGTTGCATAGCTGCCACCGCACGCAAAGCTACATCCAGTCTTTCAGGTGTCCAGTTTGAAGTCTTATAATTCAGCACATCGTGACCAATCATCACCACTGCCCGAGCTCGTACCTAAAATTGAAACCCACGTTTCAGATACTATTTTCACTTGTCATATTCGCAACAAGAACCAGGAAATCTTAGTGAAGTGGCAAGGACAATCTCCAACTGCTGCCTCTTGGGAAAGGGTGATTGATTTTAGAACTAGATTTCCAGAATTCACGCTTGAGGATAAGCTATGTTCGGAGAGAGGAAGTGATATTATACGACCAAAGTTGTACAAAAAGTATCAACGTTTCACTCATGGCAAATTCAAGGGTCAACACAGTGTGGCGTCCATATAGGCGACGACTTGGCATTTTAATTAATTGATTTCCAGTTTATGTATTTGCTTTTCCGGTGGTTATTTGTTTCAGTTTCCTATTTTTAAGTGAGTAGTGGAGTTGTGGTATATAACGCCACCTCTGTAGGAAGTCAGTTGTTATTTTCCCTAAGGCTATATGTTGCCAATCTGTACAAACGATGGGGCATTCAGTAAAACATTTTCTTGAGTTCATTCTCAAACAACACAGGTTTCGGGATCCCTTAGAGCCAGAAAAATAGGTCGTTACAAGAAAACAAACGTCATTCCTATTAAGACACCCCAAACCAGCCTCGATCCTAACAAAAAACAATACCATTTTTGCAAAATATGTTCTGGATCAAACTCAATTCCATTATCACTTCTTACTACCTTCACATTTCTATTAAATTAAGTTTTAGCCATGACACAAATATTTTGTATAATTTCAGCAACCTCAAATTTTTTATCCAGCAAATAAATCCAAACAATTCTCCAATAATCATCAACTATTGTTAAAAAAATAATATGCTTCCCAAGAGGACATAATTCTATATGCTTCCCATATCTTCTAATATATCAAATCAAAATCACTAGCTGCTCTACTACTACTAGAGATAAAAACATCGCAAGTTTGCTCGCTCAAAAACAAACATCACAGCATTTATTTCCCCTAGAACCACCAATATTACTATTAACATCAAGAAGCAATTTAAATATTAAAGAAGAGCGACTACCCATATGCTGATGCCACAAAGTATATGAATCCATCACATCCACGCTGCGTGGTTGAGTTGGAGCAACACCATGAAAGTAGTAAACTCACCTGCTATTCACCCACACCAAACAAGTCCTCAAAGTGCAGTACTGTATCACATATAACTTGTTAGTGAATGTGACAGTGTAGTTACATCTTTAATCAAGCGAGCAATTGAAATAAAATTACAATTTAATTTGCGCGCAAATAAAACATGTTGCAAAACTAATCCTCCTCTAAAATTAATCGTCCCTTCTTGCACTGTGGTTGCAGACTCTCTATTGGATGGTCTAAGTGGGAACCTATCATATCCTGCACATAAGTCAAAATTTTTTTATTTCTCATCAAATGCTGAGATGCACTTGTGTCTAATATCTAACTCATCGAATAGTTCATATCAATCAACTTCTTTATGTTTAAAAACTATTGTGTTTTATGTGTATTAATCATCGACACAAATGCAGCCCACTAACCATTAGTTAGCTTTAGCAGACCTGCTCGATCTGAGTCTGCTAAAGAAGTATTGGTTACCATGTGTAGTGTTAGCCACAGCAGGTATGCCATGACCTCTGTTGCCTCCTCTTCTGTCTCCATTGTTTTTGGTACGCCTTCCTAACTTACAGCCTGATCCACATCTATAGAACCACTGATCTAGGTAACCTATTATCTTATAGCAGCCCTTCACCATATAACCCGTCGGTTTATAGCTCGAAGATATAACTTTCTCCCCTTTGGCTTGATTATTCCATGGCCTACCCACTACTAGACATAACTTTATGTCCTCTAATTACGTTGCTTATGTTGCTCTTTTTAGATCACTACGGTATAAACACAGCTGAGATACGACATTAGTTTGTTGCTCAATATGTTACTTTGAATGGTTCCATAAAGAGCAGTGTCTAACCCAATAAGGAATCTGTGAATCTTCTCCTTCTCACGTTCCTTGGGATATTCTTTGAGTTTGCCAAAGTGCACCATCATGCTATTATTTTTTGGAATTTAAGATCACCTCCTTAAGCTGATGAACTCGTATATCATTACCAATCGAGAACTTCTCTTCCAGATCATCCCACAAATCCTTCACGCTATCCATAAGGATAAGAGTGCAATCATGATCCACCCGACAAGCATGTAGTTCACCCTCCATCATTCATCTAACTCTATGGAATCCTCAGCTGTTATTTTTCCGTTGATAAGCCATAACTTCCTCTTGACTCTGAACCCATTTCGCATCACTTTTACCCAGTCATCATAGACCAACCCAAAAATATTCAAACGTGGATTATCGTTGAAGTGTAGATAATAGGGAGATATTGGATCAAGCATCTTACTTTTCTTAGTTTTGTCTTCATCGTCACCGGCCATGTTCTTCGTTCACCTTGCTCTTTGTCGTCACTATTATTGGGGTTTTAAAAGCAAGGACGCTCTAATACCATGAAAATTTTGTGAGGAGTTAGACCCTGCTCGTATTATTTGTAAGTTTTATCTCCTACTTATTACTATGGTCCATTTAAAAAAGTTTAAAGCCCTACCCACTATATTGTGTTAAAGCTTTGAGTAGGTTTTGGTTGTTAAAACGTTAGCTTGGGTCCTATTCTCGCCAAGGCTTCAAAACACCATCGATCTTGCTTAAGAAAGAGGATAGAAAACTCAGAGCTTCAAAACTTCTCATATCTTCGGTGGAAGGCAATGTTTGAAGGTAATTCAGATGAATTTTCGTTGCTTGCTTCATATATATATGTGGTTATATATAGTCTTTATATGCATGGATTTTATACGTACATGTTTGTATGAATGCATGCTACTGCTTGGTTTAAACTTTCATTTGGTATTAGAGCCGCTATTGCCTCTGTCTTGCCTTAGAAACCATCGAAATTATTTCCTCTGTTATCCTCTATTTTAGTTGAGTTTTTGCCGTATATACCTATATGTTTGAGGTTGTTGATTTTTTCGACATTTAGACCTCCTTGAGACGTTAAACTCGTGCTGTTGTCATCCATGAGGCGCTCGACGGTGACAAAAACCGTGTAGGGAGGAAGGGACGAGGATGGTTGTACGTGAAGGTTTCGAAGTTGCCATTTATGAAATGTTGCATTGTCGGGTTTGAGACGTCTCGTGTGCGTCGCCTGGCCTTCCTCGTCCGACCGCCGTCCTTCTCGCAGTGTTTGGTGTCTTCTGTGTGCCAAATCAGTCGGGGCTCCGACTGGCTCCAGCCAGGTCACACCCGACTCGGCTGGAGGTTGAAGACGATGAATTTTTTCTTTTTTTATAAATAAAAAATTAATATTAATTTTGTTTTAATATTAGTAATAACTTGGGTTAATTCAGACCTACCCTATGATGTTATGATTTTAATTATAAAATCAATTTTAGGTATTAATATTTTATGCAAATATTCCTTTTAATTATGTATGTCTTATTATTAGCATTTAAGTTTATGACATGCATATGATATTTAATTTTGCACAAATTACATGTGATTAATTGAAAATTTTGTGTGTATAAATTCATGATTATTATACATGCAAAAATTAGATTAAATATTTTGTGCATTATTATTTAATT
>JAOQMP010112296.1:0-14021 GCA_027563575.1 Erythroxylum pedicellare
ATAACTGTCCCTTATTTGTTGGAGATATAGGGCTAATTATATATAAAGAGCCTTTGGCTTCTAATCAAATTATGAGCTTTAAGCTCTTTTTTGTGTCTACTCAAGTCACTACTACTATTATATGTTTATGAATTCGTGTAATGAAATGCATCAATTCACATAAGATCAGTCAATTAAAAGTGCTCAATATTACATAGCCATATTCACTATCGCATTCTCATTCACATTTATTATCAGACCTTAGTCCAGCATTCAATAGTTATGCTGAGAATAGTCACTTTTGTAAGATTCACATACAAAGAGCACTTCCAAGATCTATTCATGCATCAATCGCCTTGGACATTGAATGTCCGGAATCAGCATAATCACATTCACAAATTAATTCAATACAACATTGAAAATAAACAATTTTTTAAGTGAGACCATCTAAATTACTCATAGTTTGCTCTAGATAGCTACTTCCTTAAAGTACCGGCAATGTCTAGGTGTTGATGCTCTAAATTCTCCTTTAGATCATGCAACATACATTTACACATATCACAAATTGGCACAATTATATAAGTACTTATTTATACAAATATGTTTACATGAATAATGTATAATGCATGCTCAATATCAATCCCAGGTATGTTTCCTTTATTCACATCACTTGGTTATTCATAAATCAAAACTCATATATGTCTAATTTGAACTTTGGTTTACACCTCAATAATACACATTTATTGTAAGTTCATCACTCAATCAATCATTCCAGTTTTTTTTCAAAATAGATTTTTGGGTTAATTTTTCATGATCATTATAAGAAGTAAAATGAAGTATTTAGGCAATACATACTACTAAAAAATAGTTTGTCTATGTCTTAAGTTTCTAAGGACATCAAGTTCACACAATTTGGTTCAGTATTCTTCAAGTTATACACAAAATACTTCAGACAGTACTCAAACTGCAGCAATACTCTGTACTCAACTTCAAGCCAAATTTTAGAACTCTTAAAGAGACAATTAAAATTCTATTCCTTCATGAAAATTTTATCCATATGTCTCTAGTTTAATGTAAACTTAAAATTATTCCTTTTGGATATTTACAGATCAATATATGAACAAAATACAGATGTCTATTTAGTGAAAACACTCAAATTAAGAAATTCCAGTGCACTTCATCATTTTCATCCTAAACTCATTAATCAATCATTATCAATACTTTCCTAATGAATTCAGATGGCCATGAAATTTTTTAGGGAGGGAAGACAATGTGTGAAGAGTTTTTGGTTCAAATTTTAAGTCAATTGAAGGTTTGAAGAAGAAGTTATGGTCAAAAGAGTGAAGGGTGTTCAAAACTATCAAAAACACTGCACTTTCACTGTCGTGCTTGTGCACGATCGTGACAGACGATCTTCCCCAGATTTTACAAAATAACATAATTTTCATCACTTCTTCATCTCTTTTGCTTAATCTATAATTTGAAACTTATGTCCTCATTATTTCCTCTTCATTCCTACTTCCATTTCAGCTCAACTCATTTAAACACAAAACAAAATCTATGATTGATCATAAACATTAAAAACATATCATACACGTATATTCATCATATTTTCTACAGTTCTTTATTTTCTTTAACTCCTTCATTTCATCTCTAACTATCACCTTAATCCTTCCTATTTCAAGAAATCACATTACAGTAGCCTTTTCTTTAACTCCTACTCACTTTAATCCATCTCTATAACACCCAGCAAGATCCATGTATATAAACATTGAAAATAGAACATTAAACACCCATTTACCTCTCAAATTTTTCCATACTCTTTTTATAACATCATAATGATCTTTCAATCTGAAAAATCATCTCAACAACAACTTATGAAAGGTTAATCTTCTCATATGCAAAAATATGACATTTATATCCACTATTCATCACTCATGATGCGCATGAATAATGACCATTAGTCTCATTGTCATTTAATCACCATAGTTCTTTCATATTCAAACAACCCATAAGAATCAACACGTTACTTACTTGGTAAAACTCCAAACTCTTCAAAATCATGTGAACCCTAGCTTTCCATGACATAAGATCATCAACAGTTAAAGGTTGTAGGTTTAGGTCTTTTAGTGATAGTGAAGAAGATAACAAAAGGAAAGTAGCAAGTGAAAGCTAAGAATAAAGCTTGTGTTGTTACGGCAAAAAGAGAAGTTCGTAGGTGAAGAAGATGAAGAATGAAACGAAGAGAATTAAAAATGAACACAGGGAAAGACAATTAAAAATGAAGATAAACTTTCACTTTGGAAGAGTTTCGTGGGTTATACCAGATGGCTTGTCACTTGCCACATGTCACTTTCCTCTAGTCTCTCCTTGGTCTTTTATTTAAGTAGTCCATTTGTCTCTAAATTCTACTCCAATTGTCTCCCAATTTTCAATAGCATTTTCTCAACAAATCCTAATACCATTAGCCATTTATTTCAGCTGCCATTTGACACCTATTTTTGCTACCATAAATTAATTGTCTTGCCACTTAACATTTTTTCTAATCTAAAAATACTCAAATTTTCAAAAATGTCCTAAATTTCACTAAGAATTCCAAATCAATAATTATATTCAACAAATCAATTTTTAAGAAATATAATCTATAATTCTTAATAAAGTCACATTTATACCTAAAAAATGTCAATAAATGCATATACAGTCATTTTATTTTGTGCAGTGAGTTACAATCATATGTGTGTGCATGCTATATTATGCATGAGCATGAAATGCACTTTCTAACTTCTCAATAAACTCTTATATGCACTGTTCTAGGGTTTTAACCCTTAACATGGGCGGGATGTTACAAAATTAGTTTGTGATATCGGCTAACTATGATGTAGCTAGGCTGTTAAGTAACATTAGAGTTTCATCTAGGAATTTCTCATTAATATCTTCGCTTTGCTCACATTCCCTCCTTCCAAATGTGATATAGACTATGACCACATTTTTTCTCCTTTTTTATCTCGTGCTTCTATATCAAATTACTATGAGAGTAACACCCATCGAATAAGCCTCGATTTTACATCCTTCTTGTTGAAAAGATATTTTAAAGTTGTGTGATCTGTGAATACGATTACCTTTAACACCAAGAGGTAAAATCAAAACTTGTCGCATGTGTGCACTACTATAAGTAATTCCTTTTCAATGGTGGTGTAATTAAGTTGAGGTCCTAAAAGGGTCTTGCTTGCATAGTAAATTGCATGCAACCTTTTATCTTTCCTTTAGCCTAGTATAGAACTTATAGCTTAGTCACCTGTATTACATATGACCTCAAATGGGAGTGTCCAATCTAGTGGCATTAAAATTGGTACGGATGTTAGTGCCTCCTTTAGTTTACTGAATACAAATACACACTCTTTGATAGAGAAATGCTCTAAAGTAAATCACCTTTAGCACTTATTGTACAAATCATTTTATGATTAATAAAGGCATTTTTCATTATTTCAATTTCATACATTTATGGATTTGATCATAATAATGAGATTCCTATCATGTGTAATTATGATAATATCTAAACTTTCCCTAGTCATACAATTAATGAGATGGGATATTATTAATTTGGATAGACTAGCACTTGTTATACTCCTTGATTAGATTAAGCAGTAAATGTTATAATCTATAGACATGAGTTGTTTAAAGTTAACATATGGATGCTTATTAAGGGTACTAAGTACATTGGGTTGACTATGGATATTCTACTCCAGTGTCAATGATAGTCTCATCATAGCAATGGTGCAAGTATCCTTTGACTTAAGGTGCTCAAGGATATCTCAGATATTGATCCTATGCTTTAACACCATTCATCGGTGCCTTTTAGAAGTTACTCATAAGGTGGTGATTGGGTACAGTTTGAGGTATTCAAAGGTAATTGTATAGCCAATAAAGGATTCACTACTCCTGATAGAAGGAGATGATACCCAAGGCCTCTTGTCATGGTCATTACTTAGGAGTCTCTAGCTAGAGCATATATGTTTCATGAAGAGAGTCTTCAATGATACATAAAGAAATGAGATCCTCAAGACAAGATCTAATATCACTTGGACTAAATATAACATAGTCAGTTTAGTGGGAGTTGACAGTTTGACCATACTCTGAACCAAGTGGGGTATATATAGTGAAAGCACAAATTACATGGAAACATTACGTATTAAAGGGTTTGTAGTCAAACCATTGACTTTCTAGTCAATTGGGAGTCATAACTTGCTGCTAGACATCTTTCTTGACTTACTTGAATTATCTATTAATTCAAGTGGCCAACATAACTGGGAACCTAACGGGTCACACTTATAGGAGATCTGAAGGATGAGTAAAATGGTCTTGAATGGTGATTCAAGATATGAGAGGGTGTTTCGGGATTGTATCGTGATATGATCATGGTAGAAAACATTGCATAGAATGAATTAGAAACAAGCGTTGTTGGCCGCCAGTTTGGTTATTAACTTCCTAAAACTTCCATTAATGCATGCTATTCATAGTCATTAACTTCTTAAAACTTCTATTAATGCACTTTATTCATGGTCATTAACTTCTCATAACTTCCATTAATGCATGCTATTCATTACGATTAACTTCCCATAACTCTCCATTAGTGCAGAGGTTATGGGAGGCCAAAGAGGGCAGGAAATAATAATCATTTTCATGCATCTTGTGGAAGACACAAGGGGAAAAAAAGGTTCTTTCTTACGCAAACACTATTTTTCTCTCTAACTCTCACAAGAGTTCTTGTCTTTGCTAGCACAAAGAAAGAATTCTAGCCATCTCCTATTAAGGTTTAATCATTTTATCTTCATGTGGACTTTCATCAAAGACGGTCTACGTTGATTGTTGTGGTTTACAATAACCCAACACGAAGAAGATTAAAAAACGAAGGAGATCATTGGAAAGGTATGTAAACATCTTGAATTTCATGTTTTTGTTTTCTATATCTATATGCATAAGTAGATCTAGTTTTTAAGGTTTTGTTTTAATTTAAACTGTGTATATTTGATATATATATTATGTATGAGAAGCATTATCGAAACCTTACACTTTTCACCAAACAAACCGGGTACATCCTTGACAAATAAGTTTCTCAAAGGTCTTGTAATTTGCAAGAAATCTTTAATAAATGGACACTAAAATCTTACATTGCCCAAGAAGCCTCACACACCCTTAACATTACTTGGCAGTGGGAGTTTCTTTATAACTTCTATTTTTGCTCTGTCCACTTCAAATCCTTTATGCAAAATTTTATACCCAGCATTATCCCGTCTTGCATTATAAAATGGCACCTCTCCCAGTAAAACACTAAATGTGACTATTCACATCTTTGGCACACTATCTAAATTGGTTAAACATATCTCAAAAGAGTCTCTAATGAACACTTCCATTATATCTTTGATCATATCAGTAAAGATAGACATCATACATCTTGGCAATATAACCGGTGTATTGCATATTTTGAAAGGCATCTGTCTATACGCGAAGATACCATAAGGACAAGTAAATGTAGTCTTCTCTTGGTCCTCTGGGTAGATGAAGATTTGATTGTATCTAGAGTATCCATCCAAGAAGTAGTAAAACGAATGACCAACCACCCTTTCTATCATCCGGTCTCTAAACGAATGAGGGAAATGATCCTTCTTAGTCATTATGTTGAGTTTATGATAATCTATTCACTTCCTCCATCCTGTGACTATTCTTGTTGAAATTACTTCTCTACTTTCACTTTTTATCACCGTCATTCTACCCTTCTTGGGTACACTTTGTACTGGGCTAACCCATTCACTATCGGATATGAGATAAATTATCTTTGCATCTAAATGTATTTCTTGACCACCTTCTTCATGTTAGGATTCAACCTCTATTAATGCTACCTTGCCATTCTACATCTTTATTCGTGATTTATTCAATGCACAGAGACATTTGGGGTTATAACTTGAATATCATAAATTTTCCATCTAACGACCTTCATTCACCTTCTAACAATTGCTACCATCCTACTCCCTTATTTCCTATTCAATTGATTAGAGATGATGGTGGTTAATGTTTCACTTTCACTTAGAAAGGCATATCTAAGATTTGTAGGTAAAAATTGAAGCTCTAATAGGGGTGGTTTCTCTATGGAGGGTGGTATGGGTGCTTCAGTTCAGACTAATAGTTTTTGATGTATTTAAACACCCGATTCCTCCCTCTCATCATTTCCTTAAAACTCAGCCTTGTTTAGCTTCTATTCTCCATTAACTATGTCTGCTTTTATTTATGTTACTTCTGCAATGTAACTCTCTACTTATTCTTGAAAATTTTGATCCATAATTTCAACCTTCATGCTTACACTACTTTCTGTTGAATTTTTTAAAGCCTTGTTCATATTAAACTCCACTTGGTCTTCACTGATCCGAAGTGTCAATTTCCCTTTATGAACATCAATTATGACTTTCCTTATATTCATAAATGGTCAACCAAGAATCAGTGGATAGTTCTTATCCTCTTCAAAGTCAAGAATCACAAAGTCCATAGGAATAATGAACTTATCCAATTACATCACAATGTCCTCCACTACTCCAAATGTTTTTTTTTTATAGATTGATCAGCCAACTGAATTAGCTTTAATGTTGGCTTGACCTCTCCCATCCTTAATTTTCTGAATATCAACGAAGGCATAAGATTAATACTTGCTCCTAAGTCGCATAAACACTTTGTGAATTCAAATTCACCAACCACATAGGGTATTGTGAAACTCCATGGATCGTTTATCTTAGATGGCATCTGGCTAGTCACTATGGAACCCTAAGTGCCAGTTAAAGCCACAATTTGGTTTTCTTCCTAAGTATGCTTCTTTGATAATATGCCCTTCAAAAACTTAGCATACTTAGGCATATATTACAAAGTCTCGATGAATGAAAGATTTATTTACAGTGTCCTTAACGTCTTTACAAATTTTTCAAATTATGTATCCAGCTTATTCTTTTACAATCACTGAGGATAGGGAACCTTGGGTTGATATAGTGGAGGGGTAACGTAAGGAGGATATTCTCTCATATCCACTCCCTTCTCCTTTCTTGGATCTTTTTCAACAGGAGTAAAGTTTACAACTTTTTTCTTTGAGGGTTGTTCAAGTTTCGTCCCACTTCAAAGTGTGATAGCCTTTAGTTGTTCCCTCAATTCTGTTTAGGAAGTGCCTGGAATATTCCCTACATTTTGAGCTGGTAAGACACTTTTCAATTGGCTTATTTGAGCCTCTAAGTTACGAATGGAAAAGGCATGATTATTTATTACTTGTTCAAATCTACCCTCCAAATCTTTTTGAGCATCATCTAAACTTCCAAGCTTGTCTAAAATCTTGTCTAATTTGGATTCCATTGTGTTCGGTTTCTCCTGTTGGAATCCAGGTGGTCCTTGGGGTCTAAACTGGCCTCCGACATTGTTAGAACATGAAAAGTTTGGGTGATTCTCCCACCTAGGGTTGTACGTGATAGAGTAAGGGTTGTTTTCCCCTCCTTGACGATATTAAGCTCCCATGTAGTTTATTTGTTCTACTCCATAACCCTTTATAAGGCAACAGTTAATAGTGTCATAGTCCATTTTCCTACACAACTCACACTTCAACTAAACCACTTTTACAGAAGTTGAGGAAGAGGCTTTCATATTATTTAGCTATCGAGTTAGATTGTCTATTTTATCTTGCAGTTTTTCCATTTGATCGACATCTATCACTCCCTTCTACTCTCATAAAGTTGCGGGTTGTCTACTCAGCTCATTTTTCCATAAGCAATTGCTGCTTGCCATCCCCTCTAATAACTCCTCAGCTTCATCCACCGTCTTCCTTATTAATTATCCTCCTGAGGCTGCTTCAATGGTGCCTCTTTTGGGTGGGTTTACTCCATTGTAAAATGTTTGTAGGAAAAATTCTTTTAGTAAACTGTGACGTGGGCACCTCCTCTACAAATCTTTGTATCACTCCCACGCTTTATAGATTAATTCCCTATCACCTTATTGGAAGTTTGTAATCTCCTTGATTATCTTGGTCGTCTTGGTGAGGGGAAAATATTTATCTAAGAAAGCACATACCAATTGCTACCATGTAGTGATGTTAAAGTGGCTAAGAGATTAATAATAAGCCTTTTCCCTATCCTTTAATATGAATGAGAAAAGCCTCATCCTAACTGCATCTTCCGACATCTAATGACATCAAAAAGTATCACATATCTCGAGGAAGTTCACGATATATAGATTGGCGTCCTCATTATTCAGTCCATAAAATTGCACATTCTTCTATAGCATGTTTAAAATTGCTAGTTTAATTTTAAAAGAGGCAGCTTGAATTAGTGGGCTAGCCACACGTTGACTTGTTGCATTGAAGCCTAGCCCCATAAATCCATGACAGTTCTCAGCTGATGGCCTTGGTTCACTTCCTAATCGAACTCTTAATTATATTCTTCCGCCATTGGTTCTTTAACTGCTTCTTCCTGCTTATAGCTTTTTAGATAGCTCGTTCCAAACGAGTGCTATCAAGTGTCAAATCTTCAACTATTCAACTTGTGCTTCTTATAGCTCTTGTGTTCAAACAAGTGCATGGACATAAGAGGGGTAAAAATGCCTTCAATTAAAAAGAACTAAACTAATCCTACGCCTCCCCTATAATGACATCAAAAACTTGATCGAAGGTGTCAAGTTTTACAATTTATAGCCTTCAATTACTGTAAGAGCACGGGTCGTGAATTGTAGCAAGTGAAGGGTTGATCCCACGAGGTGGTTGAACTAATTTAATCTTAGATTATCTAAGGTTATAAAATTAATAAAATAAAATAAAAAGTAAAACTACATAGAGAAGTAAATACGACAATTTGATTAGCAAATTTTAATTTAGGAAATTAAGACAAAAATAATGGAAATTGAGCAACACACAAGTCACAATGAAAATCACTTAAGAGAAATTACCAAGTAATGAGAGGGGATTTTCCTATCATTAATGTTAATCTAGCCATTTATACTTTACTTTGGTGTCGTAACTAGACTATCAAAGGGCCGATTACTCTCTCTTAAGTTATAATCTCTAAATCCTAAATCATAAAACCCAATTGAATTATGGAGTTTGCAATCTCTCATTTAGCAAAAGACCCACAATTCTAATTAGATCTTAAGCCCTCTAATAAACTACCAAGACTCCCACTAGATTTCTCTTCGCACAAAACCCAATAAAATTAATCAGGTGATCTATTGAATAACCTAACTTTTTGTTAATCTAATCTAATCATTTTTATCCAATTTACCCTCTCAATTTATTACCTAAATATGCAAGTACTACAATTAATCAAAACACCTAATCAAATAAACACAAAAATGACTATATTAACATTAAATCAAGGTAAATCCCAAAGGAAGAGTTAGAACATCATCAACAATCCAGCATCCATCATTCATACAATCCATTTCAATATTATACATTGAATGAACAAAAATGAAAATAAAAAGGAGAATAACTTGGATCGGATAATCTGGAAGGTAGCAGTATTAGGAGACCCACTTATCCAGGAAGTTAGCAGTGTTAGATCTTCCTCTTCTCGCTTCTTTCTCTCTCCTTTAGGGCTTTCCAAAAGTCATAAAATTGAATCTCTCTTTTAAGATTGAATTATGTTCCTTTTATAATCTTTTCCGATTAAGGTAACCCTAAGGCTTTTTCTGGGTCCAAAAGGTCCAAAAAGTCTCTCCAAAACTTAAAACCAGAAGTAGCCCCTCATTTATCCACACACAGGCCATGATCGTGGTCATTAGTGGAATGATCATGGCTAGGATTTTGGCCTTCTTTCACTATTATTACATCTCCATCATCTTTTTGTCATAATCATGGCCTTGAGTTAGCTCCCGGGTTTTCTTTAAATCTTCTCCGTTATCCACTCTTGGCCTTGAAACACTAGCAAACTCATCAAGGCACCTCAAATATATAAAATTGAAGCTCAAAAGCATTGTTTAACCAACAAAAAATTTAAAACAAAAATATCTACTAATCGTCACAATTCTAAATTAAACACGCACTAAACAATCAAATTAGCAACTTAATACAAACTAAACTACCCACAAAACCACGATGCAATTTACAACTATCACTTAACCATCTTCAAGCTAATGTTATCCTTCCCAAAACACCATATATCTTTCTCAATATTACTTTAAGGATAGTAATTACCATGAATTTCAACAAGTAGTGGAGGCTTAGTGACTATTTCTAGATGAGTCACAATGTTGCTATGGATGGAATGACAAGAGTGCAAGTAAGGGAAGTATTACTAGAGGCTCAATCATTTTCAACTAATCATTGTGTATGACCATTTGCCTCTTTTTTTCTTGGAAGAACAAGCCAAAGACCCTTTTCTCATTTATGACCTTAAATGTAATCAATATGTTCATATTTATGTTTATGGAAAAAAAAACATAAAAACAATGATAAGAGAAAAATTAAATAAGGGATATAAAATTAAAGAAGTGTATAAAGAAGAACCTATAAGTTTTATATCATCTCTTCATTACACTCTTGATTGGATCAGGCTAACTTCACATATGATCATCCCATGGGGTGGAAGAGGATATTGTGAATTCACTAACCTTCTGGGAAAGGATTTCCAAGTTTGTACTATCTTTTTGATGGGGGTTAAACTTATCATCTTCATTTCGTTTAGTAATACTAAAATCACACGTCTTGATGTAATTGGAAAAAAATAAATTTATCCTTCCAATTTTGGATTCTTTTTGGAATCTTCATCAGATGATACTCAAACTTAAAACTTAAGCTAAAAGAACTAGGCATGGTTCCTGTAGTCTTACACTAGGCATATATTTGAAGAGCTCAATGAGCTCAATAAGTGTTAATCATTTTATTGAAAGTTAAACCTTTCATAATATCATAAATAAAATAATCCCATACAATAAAAAAAACTCATGGTAAAGTAGTCTCCATAAACATTCATCCTTACATCATCAAATCTGGTAATAACATAACAATTTGTAAGCCACAATTTAAATTTTTCTAAAATATTAGTTTGAAATTCTTTTCGAAATTATCTTAAATATACAAGTTTCCATTTTCCTTTTTCCTTTTTCCTTAAACAATAAACAGTGGTGGCTATAAGTTTTTTGAAAACTTTTATACAGAAAATAAGTCAACCACTAGAATTTGTACTATTTAGTGCCTCTCAAATTATTTTTAATTTACAACATTATTATTTTCATGAATTTTCTTACTCAATTAGTTTCTTTACCATATGGTACACTAGGCAAAAAGTTATTGAGTTGGTTCTACACCACTTACCTATAACTAGTTAACAACTAGTTACGGAGCTGCATCTACATCACTTACTCATAATAGTTTAACTACTATAAACTAGTAGTTATGAAGCTAGTTCTGCATTGCTTACTTCCGACTAGTTAATCACTATTTACAGAGTTTGTTCTACATCACTTACCCATAATAGATTAACTACTATAAACTAGTATAATAACATGTATAAAGCCTAACAATGTACTATAGGCTAAAAATCATTTCGTTTTTTATCAGCCAATAATATAATTTCAATGAAACATCAAATCATATTAAATTTAACTTTCAAACTTCAATTCATATATTGCTAAAACATACACATATACTAGCAATATTCACTTGTAATTTATCATTCACATAAAACTCATTATCATATCATATAAAGTCACATATCATCAATTCTTCTGTAAAGAATTTATTGAAATAAAACAACTAAAAATATATTCACAACTTGCTCGTTTCATTTTCACTACTTTGAAATTTTCAGTTGGTTTCATTTCCCAATTTGAAAACCTAATACAAATACATTCAAATCTTTAATATATTTTCCAATAAAATATACCATAAACCATGTCAACTTCATTACTTTCCACGTATACTCCGTATACTAATTTTTCTCCAAATAAAAACATAATACTTCATTTAATATTTCCAATACCATAAATACACTTAATGACCATCCTTGCTTGTATTCATATGGTCATTACGTCATAACCACAATTTTATACAAAAAAAATGCCTTTAAGGCTAAACTTAACATATTTTACATTAAAATTTTCAAATTCAATTCGATTTGATTTCTAACACTTAAAACCAATCCAAATTCACCTCCATTACATTTTAATAATCACATTTAAACCATATAATTTCATTAACAAATTTTTATAAAATAAAGTACCCTTGGCCAAATTTCATCCAAAACCAATTCCAAATCAATTCTTTTTCATTTCTTTACTTCATTAGCATCAAAATCATGCTATGAACATTCATAAAGCATCAAAATAGAATTTTGGATCATAACATATTAAAAATCCTAGCCCTTGCTGAAAACTCATCTAATCATTTCCATGGTTTTTCTTTCATTATTTCATCATTAAACTAACTTCCTAATGTTGTTCATTAATCTTAAATCATCAAATGGCAAAATAAAACACAACAATAGATCTCACCTTTGACCAAGGTTCTATAAGTTAGTTTTCTTGATTTTTCTTCTCTAATCAATTTCAATGCAATGAAACCTTGATACCTCATCAAAAGGGTGTGAATCATAGCAACTATAACCCAAAAAATAAAAAAAAATATTAATAAAATTGTTAAGATTACCAACACATTTCTTCCTCCTCCTCACTTGGATGGCTATGGGATCATGTTGGATGCTTGATTGGAGGTAGAAGAGCATGAAAAACTCTTTGGAACACTTCTCCATGTCATAGCCGAAGTTCCCTCTTCTTCTTTTTCTTTTCTTTTCTTTTCTTTTTTCTCTCTCTTCCTTTCTTTCTCCAACAATGACTGACGTTTCTCCTTATTTCTCTTCTCTTTTCTTTTAGTTTTTAGGATCTTTAACGATGCTCTCTCATGGCTAATCACCAAATGAATCAACTTATGTCTTAATTCAAGCTTTTATAGTCTTTAATGCTTTACATATGTCACTTTCCTATTGGTTGTCTCTAATGACTCCATACATATGTCACCAAATTTCCCTTTAGTGCATTTAATTCACCAACTAACTGAATTAAATCCTAAAATTATTCCACAATCATCTTATCATCAAATCAACCATGAAATACTCTAATTATGGCCACTACTTATTGATCGGATACTTAAAAAATTCAAATGGGTTTAAAATTCTCAATACCCATTATTTTCCAAAAAGGGCATTTTAACCCTAAACTTTCTAAAACTCCCAAAATTCATCCGATGGGACTTATTTTCTGTCCATTTCAATATCATTAGACTTTAATACCTATTTTGGATATTTTTCAAATTTTCGGTTTTGGGTCCCCAAGATCACTATTCAAGTGGAAATATTATTCACCCGGATTCACTATTCATCCAAAATTACTATTTACTATAATCATTTAGATTTCATTAAAAAGTGTCACTTAAATCTTCAAAGCACATTTTAGGGCTTTTGAAGCTCGTTCAGACTCATTCCGTAGCCTTTTGAAGTTTTCAAAAAAAATTTAAGAAATTTTCGATCAAGTCTAGAACCATCTATGGCAGATCTGAGATCTTCTTATAACCTCAATAATACATTTAAACGCTTAAATTACTCTAGTATACCATAAATAGAACATACTTTAGAAATATATGTACAACATATTACACAATATAATAATTGAACTAGGATATTACAATTTCTCTCCCCTCCTTATAAAAAGTTCCATCCTTGAAGTTTTAAAAAATCTTAGTCTTCTCAAAATTACAGATATTGATTTTGCATACCTTTTTCACTTTATCAATCACTTCATATGGACCAATATATCGTAGGCTTAATGACCATGCGTCTTTACGCTAGTCAAAATAAAATAACTAGACCTACTACTATAATAGTGGTGAGTCTAGGTCGATCCCATAGAGAGAGTGTGTAAAGTTTATGAAATAAAATTAATCGGTGTTTAGGTTCAACAGGGGTTTTGGATTTTGAAAGAAGAAAATAAAATAAAACTAACTAATAAAAACAAATTAAAGAAAACATGAAAAAAAA
>JAOQMP010112326.1:0-29407 GCA_027563575.1 Erythroxylum pedicellare
TCATTCGTTTTAAAATAATCAATGAATTATATATTTTCAATCATATTATACTGCAGGGATACTTTAGTCATTGACACTATTTTTATGTTCTATCAACTGCAACCAAACACATTTATGTCCTCGAGACGAATATAATTTTATCTGTTTTGTCCATCATAACCAAACTCCTCACTGTCTCTAATTTTTGTTCTGTTTTGTCTCCAAATCTTTGTTTTGTTCCGTTTCAGCATATGAATCACAGTAACCATACGCAACATAAAGTCACAGGTTTAAATCATAAAAGTAATCTCTTTGGAAAAATATAAAGAGAATGCTAAGTATAACATAACCTTTTCCAAGTCTCTACAAAGTAAAAAATCTTGTACACTATACACGTTAGAATTTTTTTAAAAGATGGTTACTAGAGGCCGAATGTCAGAAAACACAATACCTATCAACAGGAAGCCCATAAACCAACTCAAAAATTTAATCCAAGCCATTATTTTTGTTGTACGATTAAATAGTTAAGCCTAAACCTAAATCCAAAGATTTTGGGCCAATATAAATTTTCATACCATATACTTTGGTAGCCATTGTGGGACTATGATAAGTTGATGTTAAGAATCTAATAGTTAATCGTCACATACTCACATCTTTCTCTTAACAAAGTATAGGACCAGCTCTAGACTCACCTCATTGCTTTATGTAACTTCCCCTGAACTTCCTTTCTCATTAAAAAAAAAATTCCCTTGAACTTTGATTATGCGTAACACTTGATAATATGCAACAACTATAGCCTTTGAATGTTGCCTTTCAATCTAGACCTACACCAACAAACACTTACAAGGTCAAGTTTGAACCACCTTACAGTATACGGTAGGCCAAATTCGTATAAGATAAAGCTTACCATAGTGTTCCAACCCATTGTAGAAGATGTGCTAATCATAATAGTCCGACTATCATCCATCACCATAGATAAACATCATCTAACTTGTCATAAGAGTAATATCATGAACATATTTAAGTCAAATTAAATAGCCTATAGGAATGTTGATGGACTCATTAGTAATGGAATGACAAATCTAAGTGACCATGCGATGTGATTTAAAGAAATGATGGATATGCATAGAGTGACATATGTACTTAAATGTCATTCCTCCTTATCCATTTTAATAAGATAGCGAGAGAAGAGTACCAAAACCTTCTTGCATGCATAACAACGAGTTTTTAGGAAAATGAAGAACTATTTTGAGACTCACTTTGTGTAATAAATGTAGACCTAGCGACTCAGTAGCTATATTTAAATTCATTTAAAATTCAGATGAAATTGTTCGAGGATTTACATGACACTGAGAAATTCATAAACTTAAGGCGTACTATAGAGGAACTTTTATGTAGGAAAATTTGGACTAATTGTAGACTTAACGACTCAGTAGCTATATTTAAATTCATTTAAAATTCAGATGAGATCGTTCGAGGATTTACATGACACTGAGAAATTCATAAACTTAAGACGTACTATAGAGGAACTTTTATGTAGGAAAATTTGGACTAATTCCTTAGTAAGGACAAAGGTGTTTGTCAAAAAAAGACCTTAAACACATAGGCATGGTTGACCAACAAACAAAGGTAACACACCCAAAACTAAAAAAAGTGAAAATGGAAGGGATAGGTTTTCAATATGATTGTTGGTAGAGACAATAGTTGGAATATGTTTGAATTGAAGAGTGAATTACGATGTAATCATATCAACACCATAAAAAACATTAGTGGTAAAAGACAAAATACAGAGAGACATGTAATATTTGATAAAGAGGAATATTTAGGTTTGTATAACCTATATAAAGACTCGATGGTCATTAATGTGAACATTGATTGTAAAGTAAACCGAATTTTAGTTGATAATGGTAGCTCTATGGTTATTTTCTTTTATGATGCTTTTAAAGTATTGAGGCTTACACTACAGTAACTTACATTAGCTTCCTTTGGCCCTGCTTGACAATTAATGGATTACATTAGTTGTTAGCCGATTCTATTAGCGATTAGTTGACAGTAGATTATTACAGCTTATTTGACTAGTGGATAACATCAACTGTTTATTTAAAGAAGTTTTATAAAATTAGTTGTTTAGTATTAATTGTTTATATGTAAAAACGTATAACATATACTACTACTACTACTACTACTACTATTACTACTATTACTAGTACTACTAATACTAATACTAATAGTAATAATAATAATAACTTTTGGTGAAGGGAAAACAATAATAAAAGATGGCAGATTGAATAGTTTGCAATAACTTTTAGATACAATCATCTTTTCGTCTCTTAATTTTTCAGCCGCTGGAACAAAACGCTCTATAAATAGCATTTTCAAAAACATCAGATTGAGTTCAATCTACTAACCCAATTAGCTTATTACCAAACATGGTTATCAACGTTTTGCTATAGTCAAACAACCAAATACCTCTCAATTTGCCAAAAAATAGTTGACCAGTCATTTACCAAACAAGACCTTTATATCAATAAAATTTGATGGAAACTAGGTTTTTTTAAAGAGAAAGTGGATCTCCCTATTATGATTTAGGAATATTTGAAGTAATCTACTAAGATGGTAGAATTTCACGTTATAGGCAAATACTCAACATATATCACCATATTTGATAGGACTTTGTTGTATACTATAAGGGCCATCCTACTGTTGTACTAATTTCTCAAAAAATTTCCTACAGAGAAGTGAATATGGGGATCTTTTGAAACCATCAAGCTTCAGGGCAATCTTGCTTAACCTTATTAAAAAAGAATATTAATGTATGTGTAATATGCATCTATTTTAATTAGTAATTGATAAAATTTTAAATCTAAATTACCTTAATTTGAATGGTTTTATATTATGTTAGGCAATTTTACTTGGAAATGAGTTTGACCAATGATAAAGAGTTTTATAAGTCAAATCAAGAAGAAATTCATCTTTAGTTGAACATGTTCTTAGACACAGGCGTATTATAGCCATTTTCCCTCCCTGGACAAAAGCATATGGTAAGAAGATAAAAACACTAACTTGGACATGTTTATTCCCACAAATAAGAAGGACATACACAGTTTGACAAACTGACAATCTAGAAGCTATGTTATGACAAAAGAGATATAAAGGAGTACCTGACCAAGAAAATAGGCATATATATACTTTGCTCCTCTATAGAAGTGAAATTAGAGAAGCAAACAAGTAAGCATCCTAGAATAAGGACTAGAATAAGGTTGTGTCCTAGATTATGTTTATCAAACAACTTATATAAAAGGTGGATAAACCATAATTGCAGAGTCTTGCTTTGAGTACTTTTGAATTCTTTTTAGTTTCTTTTAAAATTTTATTTAGGGTTAGTAGTTATAAGAAAAAGAGAAGCCCCAAAACATATCTCATAGTTGCCTCAATGTTAAAAGAGATCGAGAATCATTCCAAGGAAGTGGATCGTATAATGAGTTTAAAATCTTCACTAAGAAAACCTTTTCTATGAATTGTTTAATTATTTATTTTTTGTTATTATTTGAAGGATGATTTATGGATAGTTTTATTTCACATCTAGATTAGATGGAACCTTGGCTTTTATCTTATATGGTTGAATTCAATATTTTTATAAAAGAGTTCCATATTTGTGTTTGATATTAATGATGGTTAAATATCAAATCTTAATTTACATATTAATGATGGTTAATCATATCTTAATTTACATATAGATATTTGAAAGAATCGAATCATAGATTGACCTATGCATTAATATTATGGATTGGATAGGGTAGTTAGAAATAGACCTAGATAATGTTTATGGTATTTGATCTTTAATGAAACTTCATATAACTTATGGAATTCTTAGAAGTGTTAATCAAATAGAAATATTGGTAATCAATTAAGAGATACTTCATTGCAAATTAAAAGGTGAAAATTCATTACATTACGAGATTTCATGGATATAAATCATAAGATCTCTAAATAAATTAATCATAAGTGCTTGATGATGCTAGGAAGTATTCTATTCTAGAAGTTATATCATGTTCTATCTGTTATCATTGTCTTCTTGTTGTTCCTAGTGTTGTATTGATCTAATTTCAATTTAAGTTAAGATTATATGAAATCACACTCTTTATTAGTGACTAGATAATAATAGAAGAATTAGACTTAGTAATTACTTTATCCTCATAGGATTGACACTCTACTTATCATTATATATTTTTAGGTTCATTTTCTAGAGTTAAGAAATATTATGTTAGAGAAAATTGTAATCAAGGTTTTGGTTTAGCTTTTAAGGATATTTGTAATATTAAAGAGACTTATTAATTATTAATCTAGTCTTTTTCTTTTATTTCTTTTTGTATATTCTTTTGTTGCTTTTGTGTATTCTCTTATTTAATTTTAATTCTTTGTTTATGTGCTTGATATTATTTTATTTTCAAGTTTAACTAACCTATTAATATATAGGTAGAGCACAAAACCATGTTGGACTATGCGAAGCCATCATATAGGGACATAGTACATTACAAAAAAACTAGTAGTTGCAGCAAATAATTTTGAGATAAAGTCAAATATTATAAAGATACTTCAATAATTCGTACAAATTGATGATTTACTTAGTGGATATCCCAATGTGCATATAGCCAATTTATGCAAAGATGTGATATTTTTAAAGTTAATGGAGCAACTATTGACATTATACAATTAAGGTTGTTTTCATTCTCATTAAAAGATTCAACAAATTAGTGGTTGAAGTTTTACCTAAGACTTTAATCATTATATGGGATAATTTAGTGAATAAGTTCTTGATGTAGTACTCCTCATTAGTGAAGACTACAAACTAAAAAAATGACATCTCTACCTATATAAACTTTGACAATAAGAAATTATATGAATCGTAGGAGCGATATAAGGATCTAATAAGGAGGTGCCCACACCATGATTTGCCTACGTGGTTTCAAGTTCAATTTTTCTAGAATAATTTAGACTATGTAATAAAGTAGATAGCAGATCAAAAGTTGAGATAACTTGGAATAACAATACTCTAAAAGCTACCTTAAAGCTAATAAATGAAACTAAGATGAAAAATTATTAGTGACAATCAAATAATACAAGGGTAACCAAGCTAACAAGGATATATAACATAGATGCAGTGATCACTTTGCTTGCTTAGGTGGAATCATTAACAAGAAAAATTGATAATCTAAATGGAGTGATGAGATTAGGTGAAGCATTATGTTGTAAGTTGTGAGGGGGAGGACATAACAATGATGACTATGAAGTTGACAATCCTTTTTCTAAGCCAACAGAATACAATAACTACTTGGGAACTACCAACAACCTTAGAACAATCCCTATAGAAATACATACAATTTACGGTGAAGATATCATCTAAACTTCTTAGGATAATTAACACCATCAAGCAAATAGTTCAAGTGCACTACTAAGTAACCTCTCTAGATTTCAACAAAGAACCTTATTTTAGTAAGAAGACAAAGTAGCTTGGAATTTATCCATTGAGAAACTAGTTCATATGACTTCTAAATAGTTGATGGTAAAAAGATTAAACACTACCTAACACATGGATGACATCATGAGATTTACTTTATTTTCGTTTCTTTTCAAGTTTTAAATAAGGTTATTATTCGTCAGCGAGAGAAGCCCTAGAACACATCTTGCAAATTTCTTTGATAAAGAGAGAGATTGAGATTCACTCCAAGAAAGCAAATCAAATCGTGAGGTTGAGATCTTAATTGGGAAAACATTTTCTTTGAATTCTTTAATTCTTTGGTTTGCTTTTATTATTTCAATGATGATTTATGACTAGTTTTATTTGACATGTAGATTCAATGGAACCCTAGTTTTTATCTTATATGAATTGATTTCATTATTTTTATAAGAGTTCTATAATTATAAAATATTTGTGCTAATCTTAATGCTAATTAGATATAAGTAAAAGCTTAAATTAGATCTTAATTTACATACAGATGTTCAAAATAACATGTTTGTAGATTTATCTAGGCATTGATATTGAGGATTGAATGGGTTATTAGAAATAAATCTACACAATAGTTCTAGTATTAAGGTAAACTTCTATTAAATTTCATAAAACTTAGTATTTTCTTAGATGAGTTAATTAGATAAGAATATCGATTAATTAATTAAGGGATACATGATTGTACATTGAAAGATGACAATTCATTAAGTTATGAGATTTCATTTATCTAAATCATAAAATCTCTAAATAACCGAATCATGAGTGTTAAATGATGCTAGGGAGAAGTTTATTCTAGATGTTATATTATAAGTGATCTCTTATAAATATCTTATTAATTATTTTTTCAATTGATATCTTGATCTAATTAGTTTAACTTGGGTTTAGGTTAAATCAAATCACACTCTTTGTTAATGACTATATAATAATATGAGGGTTACATTTAGTATTTTATCCTCATGGGATTTACAATCTATATATCACTACATTATTATAAAATAATGGGTTCACTTTCTTAGAGTTAACATATTATGGTATAGAAAACCAAAATCCAATTACTTAACAATTAAATATTGGAAAATTGAACCGAAGGTTTCTAGAAAGTATAGCTAGAGTTGGAGTTGTTGAGGAGATTCGACAAATTCAAAATGGAGATGCAAAATATAACAAAGTGCTACGAGTAAGAATAAATAGAAGTTATCATCAACATGTATACAAAATTTAAGAATAAATATGAGTTATCATCATCATGTACAAAAAAGGTATAATTATAATGTAATTAATCACTCATAAGTTAATATAAAATATTATACCTAAATAAGGTTGATCAGGCAAAGTGAACTTGTCCTTAAGAGGTTTGACATCATAAATAAACTCAAGGAAAAAGAAAAAATGGTTACGAACTGGATAAGCCCATACAGAGTGAGAAATGTTGTCAATATTGGGACATTCAGAATTGAATGTTTAGATGGTTCTAAAGTCTCTAGGACATGAAATGGCCAACTTTTAAGACAATACATATGTTAACTTTTTTATGAAAAAGTCATATTATATTATGAAGTATTTTTTCAAATCAAACTAATGATTAATAAGGCAAATGTACCTGTCATTATTATACTACGGTTTAGTAAATATAAGTATCATTCCTACAAGGATTATAAGAATTAGTAATAACTATCTTTTTATTATCTAATATAACACAATGAATGATTGATTTAACATAATGATTAACTAAAATTAAATCACTAATATGAATTAATAAACCAAAGAAATAAATAAAAATAAAGCAATCAATCGATAAATAAGATTTAGATGTAAAATCTCCTTAGAACCTTTTTATGCTTAAGTTTATCTTTATTCAATTATTAACCTTAGTTTCTTATACTGGAAGAAATTTCAAAGTTATAACTATATTCTTTCACAAGAAATACAAATCATATCCTTAAGTTGATTAATTAAAATCTCTTTCTAATCAAAACCGTTAAGAACACATTAAATTGTTTTAGGAATATCTTTATTTGATTTAACTATAAGCTATAAGATTTATGTGGTTCTATCTCTAAGATTACATGTAACTCTAATTATTCATGCTAAGATCTATTCATGCATACAATTTCTTAATTCTTATATTTGAAATCCAAAATTGAACCAAAATGGTATCAAATTAAAATTCAAAATAAAAGAAGTAATTATAAATAGTTCACAAGATAACTTGAGTCTTTCATTAAATCCAAGATGTAATCCAAACAATTAGTTCATAGTAAGATAGAGAAAACTAATACAAAAAAGTAAAAATCTAAAATAAAATAAATCATTCTTATAAATCTTGAAATCTTGAAGTTCCTCTCTTGAATCCTGATAGAAATCCTTTTCTTTTACTTCAAATTTGATCCTTTTGGTCATAGGACACTTTTTTGGCCCTTTAATGAATCTTCCTTTCATAATGGTCTCTTTAATGTTTTCATATTAAAGACCTAAAATTTAAGTTAAAAAATAAAGCTAACACATGTCCTACACGAATCTATATTAGACTTATATTGCTCTCCTTTTAGTAAAATCCCAAACTATAAAAAAATCATTGCTATTATAGCCTTAACATGGATCTATATAGGACTTGTGTTACTTGACATCTAACACAGATTGGACATAGTTTTGTGTTCCATAACATATTCTGAATTCCTCTTCTAAAATCATGCCAAAACTTACTCTAGTTTGTCTCTAATTTATTGGAATCAACTCTTCCTCACTGGGGAGATAAAATAATTTCTGGAAATAAAATATAGGCGAAATTAAGTGTCAAATCTTATAAAAACCATCAAGACACAAGAAAAATGCACTCAGTCGGATAAACCAACTCTCCATTATTCATTTAATTGCAAAGTTTATCAATTTTCTAGGCATTTTGCTACTTACATCAAGGGATATGTCAACCTAATTCAACGTAATGCATGATTCAACCTAATACATAATATGAACATACATGGGAAAGATGCTTCAATTTTCAAATACTTTCATACCCCTTATTAATAAAAAAGACAAACACTAACTTTAAATTAACATAGGAGTATTTAGAGGCTTGTTTGAAAGGTAACCTTACTTTTTTATGGGAAGGTAAAAATCTTGTTATAAATGCTTTTAGGTAATCAATTAGGCCACCATTTCAAATGGATGATAGAATTATTTTTAACTTAAATCTTTATACTTGGTTTAAAGTTAAAAATGTGAATTCAATTTATGTTTACTTACTCACACACAATTTTTTATGGGATATTAAAAATGATTAAAAGAAATTCACTTTTAGCTAAATTATATGCCCAAATTATACAAAAGTATCATGGTGCAAATCAAGTATCCATTTTTAATTAATAAAAATAAATTAAAATTAACTTAATCATCAATGTTCATGATTGTTTGTCTAAACAGATCAAATCACAATAATAAGAAAAGTTAAAATCAATTATCTCAATCAATGTTCTTTTGAACCTAAAAATCTTCCTAAAGTGTTCCCTATTAAGCTAATTATAACGAAATTGATAAGCATAACAAATATATCATATAATAATTAATTCCCTCCCCCACATTTGAGTTATACATTATTCTTAATATACACAATATACAAGAACAATGAAAATTATGCAAATAAAGGAAAAAAGGAGTTAGAATAACTGATACTCCTTTAACAATAGAAGGTCATAAGGCTTGTCAAATTTCATTAAGAAACATTAATCTTTAATCAATGTGGCTCCTTAGCTACCAACTTATGCTTTGGAGATATGTAAGGATGTTTTATAACATAAGGTAAACACAAATCCATGTTGGATACCATATTACCTATATAGACTATAAAGCTCAATCAAATTCATCCTGAGTAAAATAATTATGATCCAAAGTGAATGACCATCAAAACTCATTAAAATCTATGACTTTAAAACTCCTATTAACTTAAAAACATAAAATAAGCATGAAAATCATGCCAAAATATGCTAAAAATTGTTCCTAAAGATCTTTAAAGCTATTAAACTAAAGAAAGAACACTTAAATCATTAGGTTGCCTCCCAACAAGTGCTTATTTATAAATCTTTTAATTGAACTTCTTACTCATCTCCTTATCATAGGCTCATCATTAGCTTCCAAATATTCCACTTGATCCATTAAAAGAGGGTTATCCATCTCATTTCTTCTCCTTGCATGATACAAGTATCTAATAAATCATATGTGACTATTTTTTCCATAGCATGAGAAATTTCAGTATTAATCACATCTATATAGAATAAAGTGGCATCTTTATCAAAAAGATGTCTTACGACTTTCAATATCTTAGAAGCTACTTCCTCATCATCTATCCTTAGGATTAATTATACATATCTATAATAACTTTAGCAGTAGCTAGGAAAAGTTGTTTTTAAGATTAAGGGAATATATCCATCATCCTCCATATCTACAATCATAAAATCAATAGGAAAGATAAATTTACCAACCTTAACCAAAACATCCTTTATAATGCCCCTAAGGTACTTAATTTTCATATATAATAATTGAATGCTCATTTTAGTTAACTTAGGTTTAACTGAAATTAATTTCTTAAACATGCTATATGACATGAAGTTAATACTAGCTCTAAGTTCGTTAATATTCTTCCAATTAGCAAACTAATAATATTATAAGGAATAGTAAAACTTTTTGGACTTTTTATTTTCTAGGGTAACTTATTTTCAAGATAATGGAGCACTCCTCATTTAAAGTAATTGTCGATAACTCCTTGAGTCTATTCTTATTAAAAAGGAGATCTTTAAAGAAATTGGCATATTTTGACATCTTCAAAAGAGCTTAAAAAAAAGGAATGTTAATATGTAATTGTTTAAAAAGCTTTAACAACTTACCAAATTGGTCTTCCTTTCTATCTTTCACAAGTCTGCTCAGATATGAAAATTTTGTTTTATACACTTTGACAACCTTCTTCTTCAACTCCTCCTCCTTATCCTTCTTTTCTTATACAATAACCAATACAATAACCATTTCCTTCTTTTTTTTTTCAACTTTAAGCTCATTTCCACTCCTTAAAGTTACCATTTTGACTTGCTCCCTTAGGTTTGGCTCAGTGTTCCTTAGATCGGTGTTGTTAGGCAAAGTATCTTACTTCCTTTCTATGAAAAACTTAGCAACTTGTCTAATATGCCTTTCCAAGTTATAAATGAACTATTTTTTTTTATTTCAAGAGATGCTCCAGTATTATGGAAGTGAGCCTTGAATGTAGTGATAAATTTTTTCATGATTTCCTCAATACTTGGGTTCCTTTCTTATTACTATTGTTGCTAAAATCTGGATGAAGGCCCTTGCCTTTGCTATCCTTGATTATTTCATGGAAAGTTAACATGGTTTCTCTGCCCTAGATTATAAATAGTACTTTATGGATTATTTGAGGCTAATTCCCCATAAAATTAACTGCTTAGTTAGTTATCTCATATTGTTAGACGCTTTACATTTATAATTAGGGTTTTTATCATTGTAAATGTCACAACATATCACCTGGTTGAGTTGCCAAACTTATACTATCAATCTACATGTTCTAAACTTTCAACCTCTCCTATAATTTTTTCAATATATCATTAATTTACATACCACCTAATTTTTTCTTTGGACTTAAGTTTCTTCACTGATAATAATTCTTAGCTATGTTTTTAAAAATCTATTATAATTCATCAAGTGTCTGAAGTTAGTAGCCTTACCTGAAGATGCATCAGTCAATTGTTAGGATGGATAACTGAATCTACTATGAAATGTTTGTATTTACAACCCCAAATCGAATCCACAGTGTGGGTACTTTCTTAATAAATCCTTTTGTCTTTCGTAAGTATCATTCAATCTCTCACTCTTTAATTGTTGAAAAGAAAAGATGTTTGATTTTGATGATGTGAATCATATCAAAACTATAATAAAGATCATTAGGCTGGTGCACCTATCATTTTTATAATATTACTTAGGTGAATAAGAGTTTCGATCCTACGAGTACTACAATTATTAGTACTAACCATACTTCAATTATCTAATATAGCAAAATAAATGATTAAACTAAATAAAAAGGATTAAATATACTAATTTAAATTACCAACTAAAGGAGCAAGATTAAAGTAATCAATAGATAAACAAGATCTAGATAAATCCCCTTATAACCTTTCTATACTTAGATTTATCTTGATTTAATAATTAACATTTAATTCCTTAGATAGGTCGGAATTTTAAAGTTAAAACTATATTCTTTCTTAAGACGTATAACCTCTATCCTTAAGTTGATTGATTGGAATCTCTTTCTAATCAAAACCCTTAAGAACACATCGATTTATTATATGAATTTTTTATTAGATTTGTCTCTAACCAAAAAAAGTTATATGGTTCTATCTCTAAGATTCCATTCCACTCTCAATTTGTTGATACCTATAATTTTTCAATCCCCATATATGAAATCAAAACTGAAACAAAAAGCTAGCATATTTCAATCAAATCACAATAAGTAATCATGAATAATTCATAATAAAACTTGGATCTTTCATTAAATCAAGAAATCATTCTTAATCTAAAAAAATTAAATGATTCGTCCCATATATATATATATATATCCCAATTTAGTTCATAGTCAAACAAAAAAAAAACAATAATAAACTATAAGAACACAAAAAAGTGCTCACTTTCATGGATCATGAATATTAATGCTTTTTATTAAATCTTAAAGGAACTTCTTTCTTTGCTCTATTATTGCTTCATTCTTGTGTTAAGATAGTCTAGTATGACCATCTATAACTACTCTTTAGTCCTCTTAGATGGCTTTTTGTGATTGCTATTTGGTCTTCCTAAATGACTCTCTTCTTTCCTCCATGTCTCTTTTTTATTTTAAGAAATCCCTAAAATTTTAACCAACATGGGTTAACTGAGCAAAATCCTAATTTCTATAAAATTACCAATAATATAGGTCATTAATATCATTTCATGTTGCACCTGTGTTTTTTTAGTCGCTGCTCTGCTATTTATTTGAGGGTTTACGTAGTGAACATAGGTCTAAAAGCCATTAAAACAAGTATGTGTTACTTCATATGGCAAGTTGTTGAAGAATTTAAATGCCCTAATAACTTATATAGGGCTAGACATGGGTTCGTGTTTGACCATTGTTTTGAACATGAGATTATATTTAGCTAAATTCACTATGAAACTTTTCTAACTTGATCCTAATTTACTTGAATTCATTCTTTCTTTATTAAAAGGGAAAAACAATGTCTGTAAAAAAATATAAGCTACATTAAGTGCTAAATCCTAGATGAATAATTCAAATAAAAACTAAATGCTCTCAAAATTATGTTAAAAAACATAATCTATTTAGCACTTATCAATGTCATTCTTGACTTTTTTTTTTTCAAGCTAGAGAAAAGTACCTGGCTAAATGTTTTTCAATAAGACCATTTTAGGTGGTAATTGATCTAAGAGGTAAAGATTTCAACAATGATATAACTGTGTCCTTTAAGGTAAAAGGGAACAAACTCAATTAAATAACATCTTACAAAGCTCCATTAATCAAGAAAGTATTATAGATCTCTAAAAAGTTAGCAATATGTTCTTTTAGAGGCTTATCTAAAAAACCATCGAATTGCTCAAATTGTTGAACTATTTGAATCATGTTAGGCATCATATCGAAAAATTTGCCCTCCATTTGCCTTGGTTATGCTAGATTTTATCCTTGTAAGTGCTGATCTAATGTGATCCCCATAGTACATTATCCTCCTTATCTTGTGATTGTGTACGGTGCTATAACTTCAGAACTTCTATGTTTCCCTCATTTAAATTTAAAGTAAGGTCATTTCAATGTTTGGATATGGCTTAAGCAGTAGTTTGTGACTACATTTGATCAAAAATAAAAGTAGATAAATTATAAAATTCAATAAACAGACACAAGATGAAGAACAAGTTTAAAATAAGTAATAGAGACTTAAATATAAAATAAAAAGAATAATTTGTTAATATGCATCAGTCCAAGATACAGAGTCACATATAACTTATAAAATAACAAAAGCATAAATATTAGTCTTTTGTCGAGTTTTGAAATGTCTATGAATTAATATATAAACTCACTTTTGTTCTTAATAGTAAATCTTCCAAATAAGAGTCTTAACTAACACAAAGAAGATGTCAGGCAAAATTTTTTACAATAAAAACATTCAACCTTTTCACTAAGACTATATACCTATAAGACACCTAAAATTTGAATGATCATTAATCAGTTGTATAATATTAACAATGTAAAAGCTAAAATTGGAATATTTATATTTGTATTAATCCATTGATAAAACAATGAAGGCAATACTCACATATATTAATGCATTAATAAAAATGTTGACCAATATTAGGCTTAGCATTTGATATTTCTAGCTTTATGTTATTATTGAAAAATTACTAAGGATCATTATACCATATTATGTACTTTATATAACAATAAGAAAATACTAATCTCTTTTTATCATTGAACATAATGGATTCTCTTACCAAACTTGAGAATATATAAAAACTATGTATATTTTATTTCCAGCCATATATTTCTATAATATACAAGATGGTTAAACCTAAAAGTAGTTCAATTGCCCAAATGAATATTGTTTGACTATGTAGTAATAAACAAAACATGGGTTTGATATTAATATGCTTTATGTTCACAATATTCATAAAAATATGATTCACATATTTAAAAATAATTATCAAGGAAACTAAATAAATATGATACTCAAGAACCAATGTTGTATATAGCTTTTTTGTTATACCAAATATGGTAAAACATTTCTTCCCTTACTTGGCTTGGCCTATATCTATTCGTAAGGTTAGCTAGAATGCATCCTAATAACTCAGTACAGAGTATACCAAAACTAAGCATAAATGATATATTGGTTGTTTAAACCTTTTTAAGTAGAAGATTAGTGAGTCAACAATGCATGTGCATTATATGACTTTCATCTATTAATCAATGATAATCTTATTGTGTCTATCTAGATATAGGAATGTGCACATCAGAGTGATTTACTTGTTGGAATGTGGTAAATTGTTTAACCTATAGCTTCACCTACTAAGGCTCTATAGAACTAATCATGGTGTTACCTAGGCTTCAGCTATTGATGATCGTACAATTAAGATATGGGGTCTAAATAACATGAAAATGAATTCGATCAAGCAAAACAATGACATTACACATCACTACAAAGGTTGAAATTTTCAATTTATTTGAAGTTTCCCTCACAAACGGAGAAATCTTTAAAGAAATCAAGTTTAAATAAAAAAAATATGGAGAAATCCAAGACATCAAAGCTTACATTACTAAAAATTTATGGTGGAGCAAGGATAAGAAACCATGATAGAGTAAAGAGGTGTAACCATGGCAGAGCAAAGGAGACCATGATATAGGCAATGCTATTAATATTATACCAGTATTGATATTGAATTTATTTCTAATACAGTACTATACTAGTATCGGTCAACATCAAATACTATTTTGAGTAATTTTTAAATTTATAAATAGTCCTTGAATTTTATTAAAATTACAAAATAGTCCATCAATGTATTATACTGTATAATTTATAATTTTACATCAACCATGTCTTCAAAAAATCATATAATAAAAATTTGAAGTAACAAAAATCTATTAATTTTTATTAATATTACTTTTCACATATTTGGGATATAAATAATAATCATAATTAATATAAAAAAGCAGACAAATATAAAATTAAGTACAATACAAAGTACTTAAAATATTACAAATTTATCATATAATAAATAATATTATGTCAAATCATCAAATAAAAAGAATAATAAATATATATAACTATCTAAGTATTATAATTTACAATAAGAGTTTGTGCTGATAAAATAACCAACTAGAAGTCAAACCTAAAATTTACAGTTATATTTATATTGCTTATATAAAATTTAACATATACATTAAATATAAATGAAATTTAAAGAAGAGGAGAAATCAAAACTTGAAACTTCATTCAATCGAATATCTGCTTAAATCGTATTGACCCCAATTTTCATTTGTTACAAAATCCTTATCATTGATGTGAGCCTCATCATCACCATCATTCAAATTCACTGCATTAAATGACATGTCAATACTTTCTCACTCAAGATTATCTTCTAAGTCACTATCATCTATCAAAGTCAGATCCTCAAAAACTTAATTTATCCAAAGATCAATATGGTCAAGGTAAATTGGATCTACAAAACAACTTGTTTTATTAAGAGTCCTAGTAAATAACATAAAATAAAATAATTAAGAAATTACTAGAAATTATATTCAACTCAACAATGATAATAAAATGAGTATCCTAAAGCTTTAAGATATATCGAAAAAGATTAAGTCATTCAATCATTTGTTTCCAATCTATTATGTTCTCGAAATGATTGAATTCAAATGTGCTTCAATTTCTTTCACACCTAGTTACACTCATATGTTGACTCAGAATTTAAATTGCCAATCTTTGCAATTATGAAACACCAGTCTTGGATTAGTCCCAATAAGGAACTGTAAGATAAAAAGTAATCTTATAAACAAAATAAAACAATGTTAATTTCCAACAAGTAATTAAGGTGAAAAAATATATATACCTAGATTAAGCTTCTCTTTTTGATGAATAACAATGGGCATTCAAAAATCACTAGAAACATCCTTATAAACCTTAATTTGTGAGCTTAAGAGATCTTACATCGTCACATAGGCAACAATTATTGTAATAGTTAATAGTATTCCCCTATTAACATTAGCTTTCTTTGTAAAATTTGGCCTAAAATAGATAATAGGATTAAAAAATGCACCAAATGCAAACAATGGAGAGTAAAGTTATCTTTCCCATCTTTCATTGATGATCGTAAGATAATGTGTGTACAAAGAGGATCTATTTTTTATATTGTCCTTGATTGTTTCCTTCACCCTCACTATCAACCAGATGAAGAACTCTCACCAAAGGCTCACAAACTTGGATTACAAATTAACGCTGGGACCAAAATTCATGATCGTTAGGTATAATTCTATAAACCTCAACTCCAATTTTATACCTGGCATACTGTGATGCAACCTACTTATCACTTGTAAACATTTGCCTCAACTCCTTCTTCATCAAAACAAAACACAAAAATGATAAAAGATTAGTCGCAAACCTTGTTATAGTAGAATGACTCAAATTCCTACCATTGGTGAAATCCTTCCAAATCGAATTTAAGACTCATGAGTGCTTATAAATAAACTTTGTCACTTTCTTTACTTTTTGCATAGTCTCATCAATGATAGGCAAATATCTAACATCTGCTATATTTTTCAACATCAAGTCAATGCAATGTGCAACACTAGGAATCTAATAAAAAGAATTATACCTATTTTGCAATATTTTCCTAGCTGCTTTGTATGAAGAATCATTGTCAGTAATGAACTGAACAATGTTTTTTAGCCCAACTTCATTCACAACTTCGTCAAATATCTAAAATAGAACGTCATTATTTCTAATAAGCCTAAATGCATCAATAGTCTTTTTAGCAAAATAAACTTAAAAATTGATAAATGTCTTCTATCTGTCCAACCATCACACATGATTGAAGATCTATAAGTTGTCCGTATCATTCTTCTTTCATCTAAATAACTCTTTATTTCATAAATAGAGCTACTCAGAAGTTTACCTTTATAGTCATCAATTGAAGGAATCTTATATCCTAGAACATAAGTGGTAATAGCATCTACCATTGGTCAGAGACAGAGACCCAAGCTTAAGCTCGATAGAACTTGAGGCTGGCCAAGCTAGGTAATAACATCCACCATAGGGTGGAGATAGCAACCTCGAGCCTGAGCTCGATAGAGCTTAAACTCGACAGGCTTGAATTTTTTCAAAAAATTGAAAATGAAAAATGAAATCTTTTTTAGTAAAACAACATTGTTTTGCTTATAAGGGCAGGGTGGCATGAACCTAGCTAGAGGCCCAATTTTTTTATAAATTCTCAATCAGAGGCTCAGTTAACTCCCGCCTAGTTCGTTGACTTTGGGCCAAGCCTGACCCCAATTTTCATCCCTATGTGTAAGGCATTTTTGGGTTTTTATGTGGAATAAAGTGACCCATATTAGAAAATCGATCCATAACTATTATAACTAAGTCAGTACCCTCAATTTCCTCGAGAGGCAAAACAGAAAGGCTATACTAACATACACTCTAGGTTGTTCTATAACTAGGTTAATGGTTTATATAATCTATAAAGATTCTTGTAATTCTTTTCCTTCTTACAAGTTGAACTTCGCTTTACTATGGGATGTACTTATGTAGCCATACATGGATAACAAAAGTGCTAGTTAAGTGCATCTAACGTTTTTTTCTCAGTGGAGTCTTTTGTTAACTCACTTCAATGTATCTTGCATACCGATAACTCTCAAACTAAGCAAGTAAGATTGCACAACTGACCATCCTTAATAAGAAACTCATATTACTTATGAAACCTTTTGTAGACTTGTTCACACTTGACAAGATGTTTCTAAAATAATGATCATAGATATATCTCTTCTTTAGAAATTTAAAATCTATCAGTACTATTTTGATAACTTAACATAAATTAGTCCATATAGCCTAAAAGGCTAGGAAGTTAGACTAAAAATGGAAGCCCAATAAATGTGTAGGTAGAGAATTCATGAACTAATAACATAAAGGATGTGGAAAGAAATGTGCTAAATTTTAGAAAGCCTAGGATATGGAAGTTTAAAAAATAGTAGGAGGTAGTCAGCATATGGCTAAGTGGGATGGAAGTTAAGAAGTTACTTCAAGCTGAATTTTAGGACATGAAATTTAAGAAGAAAGTGGTAAGTAGTTAGCTAAAATATAGGGAAGTAGGAAGTTATGACAAAAATCACTTAAGAATAAGAGGACTGTCAATTCAACGGTACTTGAACAATAAAAGACACAATTCCTAGACTAACGTAAGAACAATATATCAAAAATGATTCTCTAGAGAAATTAATAAACCTATTTCAAACATATTTTTGTTATTTTTTAGCGTTCGTCACTTTGCGAATTCACCTTTGTTACTGCTAGTTATCTTATGTAGTTTATGATTCCCTTTTGTAATAATCAATTACTTTATTCAATTCATATTTTATTTCATTACATTTAAACATTTTTGTATCTTAGAATTCTATTTTCTAGGTTTTCCGAAGCCCATTTATATCATTGATAGAAGTCAAGTTAAAATTCTGGGAGAATTCCTTTTTGGCACACTTGAATTCCAGATTAAAACCAAACATTTTGGTATGCTTAATAGGATAATAATGCCAAGAACATAGAATGAAAAGTACATTGCCTTGCCTCCAGCTTTGGAGGAAGAAATCCTTAAAACTATAAGGAATGAAGGATTTGTATCCTAGATGGTAGAAAATCTTGAGAAGACAACCTCGCTTTCATCAAACTTTCTTACAGGTAAGAATCTAAAATCACCATAATAGAATCATGTTGTTTGCCCAAATGAAATTCCATTGTTGAAGTATAACATGGCCGATGCAATTAAAATATTGACAGAGAAGGTTGACGAATTATATACTGCTTGGATACAATTTGTTAAGTTGAATTCGCCAGCTTTAGTAAAACAAATCTCTAAAGGATTTAAGGGTCATCTTGCTCTCAATACAATGAAATAAGAGAATGCAAACACCTTCCACCTACTTCCTTTGTGTATGAAAGATACGTCCTTCTGCACAAAATAAAGGATATCTTCAGTGTGCCTCCTCACGTTAACCTTATTAATGGCTAACATATAATCAGACTCTGAATCCTATTAGATAAGGATTTAGTTGGGAGCCTAATGTTAATGGACCATAACATTGTTTGGGAGTTAAGATTACAGCTGTAAGCTACAATCCCATTATTCATCTACCACAAATGAGGTTAAATTTTGATATAGAAGCTTTCAGAGAAGTAGTTTAGGAATTGTATGGCCTAGTTTAAGATAGTTTGGCTATACGAAATTCCACAAGCTTTATCCTAAATAGATTGATCACGAGAATCCTTATCCTCGTGGCTTCCTGAATTTAACTTATTTTTAATTAAAGATGGTCAATCCACCATTGAGCACATCCCTAGATTCACCATATAGTATGGATGCCAATTATGAAAATTCAACTTCTTGAACCTTAAGTCTTTTCCAAATTTATTAATAGGAAGTGCTTTTTCTTTATTTGCTTTATTGACAAAGAATTTTATTTTTTCCTAAGATGGAATGGAAAGATTGTTTCATACTCAGTTTTTTAGGATTGTGCCTGAACTTATAATTTAGGACAACTTCTATGATTGTTGAGAAGTCTCCATGAGGTTGTTTGATGGAAAAGGTGACGTTTGACATACATCAACTAAGGTGACTAATCGATTTGCTGATGTTCTGTTGTGAAGTCTAAAAATCAGGAAACAATCCAATGCCAAGGTATGAAATTTATCTGTGAAATTTAAAACATAAGACTAAGGATTATTCTCATTTATACAAAAGTAATTTCAGAATACTTATGAGCTATGCTTTAAAAAAAATTCAAACATTTGATATTCAAAAAGAAAAATTCTTCTAAAGGGGTAAAAAGATTGCAATCATACTAACTTTAGGTAACTACTAATATATGCTCAGTAGAACATAAGAGAGAACGACTTCTGCATGTGAATTCTTTCTCTATCTTTCCTAGAGTATTATGATTGTTATCTCAACCTTGATGTTTTAAATAGTCAGATGTCAACTATTGACTATGTTCATAAATGATGAAAATCAAAACCTACAATGAATCATTAAAAAGTCCCAAATAATCTGTTGCTCTAAGAGGCTTGTCACAAAGTTCCTCAAAATGAAAATATTCATATCCATTAGCACCTGGGGATACCTAAACAGGTTGACAAAGAAAGCAATGTTAATAGAATCCCAGTAAACTTATATGCCCATAAAAAATTGTGGTTTATACACACTGTAATTGGGTTAGCAGCCCATAATAACATCCATTTTAGGTTATTTTGTAACTAGGTTAGCAGTGTGTATAACCCATAAAGACTCTTTGCACTCTTTGCCTTCTTACAAGTTGAACTTCATTCAATATTTGATGTATGTATTTAGCCATACATGCTTAATGAAAGTGCTAGTTGAGTGCTTCAAACATCTTTTTCTCATTGGAGTCTTTAACTAAGTCAGTTCAATGTATCTTGAGTACCAATAGCTCTTGAACTAAACAAGTAGGAGTGCACAACTGACCATCCTTGAAAAGAAATTCATAACGCTTATAAAATCTTTTATGGACTTGTCACACTTGACAAAGATGTTTCTAAAATAATAATCATCCACTTGTCTCTTCTTTAGTAATTTAAAATATATCAATATATAATTGAGAACATAAATGAGTTTATCCATTCAAGAAAGCGCAATAACAATCATATTTTTTTGTCCCTCTTTGTAGTGTATCACATACACAAACACTTCCAAATATGTAGAGCATTTAACATATCTCCTACTTAACTTGCTTTGGGTACTTTAATGACTTATTGTTTGAGTCGATAACAAATTTCTTTAGGAGAATATAATATTTCTAAGTCTCTAATTCACATACCAAATTATATAATCTTTTTTCATAAATGTAAGGAAAATAAAGATACAATGGAGAAAAGAAATATTTATAAAGTACTTTTCGAAGTATTGTGATGTGGTATAACCATTTCCTTTAAAGAGAAATTTAGCATGAACATGGCGCAATTGAAGATGTCATATGCTCCTTAAGGTTCACATAACCAATCCACAAACTCATGCACTTGGGGCTAAAGATTGGGAACTCGTAGAATATAGTTGCTTAGAACATAGTAGTAATGGTGAGAGAAATTTTTAGATTGAGAAGAAATAGTTCCATCTTTCAAAAGAATGACCAACGAACCAATATATAGAACAAAATTAAATGATGGAAATAGATCTATGGGTAAGGCCAGAGACCGTGGAAACAAATCTAGAGAGTGTTAGCAACGTTTGAAGCAATTAAGGAAAAATCGGAATATGTAAAAACTTAGCCAAAGAATAACTCTTTGGTGGAAAAAATAAACAAAAATTGGGCCCAGAAAGGATAGGAAATGGCCTAGCTCAAATCAATGATCCACACCCATACCTGTGCCCAACCCAAACTTGGTAGATGGGTGGTGCGTGCACATAAATGGCCCTAGGTCCAACTTCTCACCAAAATACCAAGGGGTAAGCAACTCAAGCCTTGACAAACACGCCTTATAATATAGAGACCAACCTATCGATATGGGACAAGAATATAACACATGTTGATTTATGCCCTGCAGCCAATCAGTTTGGTTATAGTTTACTGACAATTATTTAAAATTATTTTTATCTTGTACATGTTTAGACATATATGATAAAATTCATGGGATAATTATACAATAAAAATGAAATTATGATGACATTATAATTATGAGATTCATATTACATTTATGTATTTCCCTTAAATTGTTCGTAGTCATTGTTCTATTAAGACTAAACATTAATAGAATGTAAAAAGACTAGCACATGTTTTGTTTTTCCTTATAAAAGAAGTAGTTGATATCATATAATAAGTTGTGGAGATACTTAAACAAACGTATGGGTGCTTGTTAGAGAATAATTTCTTTTAATAGACCTGATAAGAGAAATCCATTTGGAACATTACTTTTATGTTTTTGAAATTCTCTTTGTGATGATTGTATAAGTGATTTTTTAACTTAAGGTCTCCAAAGTTATCTTGTATAGGGATTGTTATGCGTGTATACTACTATGTCATATTTAATTATGGGTTGTTCAATTGGTATTCAATGGATGTAGCATAAATTATATGAAGGTAGATGAGTGATCAAGATATGATTCATCACCCTAAAGTAATTAAGGTGATTTTTTTTGTTGTTCTTGATTAGTATTGATTTAGGAAATCCTTGGTAAAGGTAGAATGACGTTTTGTAAAATAGTTTATAAATGTCACTAATTGAATCAATAATTAATGATGGAGAACTAATATAATTGGACTGAAAATAGAATAGACATTAATTTGGTGTTATATGCCAAATCAGAAAATTGTATAATGAAAGGATTGATGTTGGGTCCCATTTTTTGAGTCCAACTAAATCTCTAATACCAAACATCTTGGCACTTGAGTCTCGTTCCCAATCTCGAGATTCCCATTTGGGGCAATCGGGAGAGATCGTGTGAGAGACACGTTGAAATCGCTCAACTGGTAAGGAAATTCAGCATCAGCATTGGCGGGTTCGTCGCGACGAAGTCTCCTCTTGTGTAGTTCGCCATAACGAACTTTTGACTTTGCCACGACGAAGTCTCCAGATTGAGCACAATTCACCCTTATGGAAAGGTTCGCCGTAGTGAACTCTGAGCCTCACCGTGGTGAACTTTTGAAATTTTTGTGAAAATTCCCCTCGGGAGGAGTTTGTCGCGGACAAGCACTGTGGGAATAGTATCCAAAAGAGGCCTACATGCTGGAAAAAAAATTGTGCGGGTCAGGAGCACTAAGGCTCTGGCCCAAAGCATATAATATCTGCGAGTGGGTGATCTAGGCTGTTACAATTAAATTATATGAAAAAAATCATGCATAGAGAGGTTACTTAAAACCATTTTGACATTCCTAAATATTTGGATGGTTATGATGCGTTGCTAGACGTAAATCTTAATTTATGATATAAATTGTTAATTAGAGAACTAAAGATAAATTAAAAGAGTTTAATTTATCTAATCCTAAATATAATTTAGGGTTGCAATTCGTATCAATTGGTAACATATTTAAGAACCTAAAGGATTTCACATAAAGAACGGGTTGAAGAGAGTGAAGTTATTTTAATCAAGTTGGAATTGATTGTAAAGTTTAAGAAATTTTATGATTAAATATGAGATATTTAATAAATAAGGTTTAATATGAGATATTGGATCTTATTTATGCATAATTGGTATTTAATTAGAATTATTTGTAATTTAATTAAAGTTTACTGAAATTATAATTTAATTTTAATTAAATTACTAAAATGTCTAAAACCTATTATAAATAAGCTTAAGCTCTAATGATGCCGGCACTTCTTGCTTAACCCTTTCTGTAAAAGTTACAGAGTTCTCTCATCCTTTCTGTGGATACTATTACAAGTAGAATACTTGTGCGGCTTCAATAGTTGAGATGGATTGGTTTTGAAAATGATTCAAGGGATATAAATTTTTTTTGATCAAGCTTAGAAATAAGATATGAATTAAGATTTATGCTTTATTATGATTTAAATGTTAATCATTTTATAGAATTAAAGTGATCTTTTTTTGTGAAATCAAAATAAGAAAAAGGTTTTGTAATTATTCTATTGTTGTTGGGATCGGATCCTCTCCCTATTTCCTAACAACACATGAGGTGGAGAAATTGTTTTGGTCAAGAGATGAGAAAGAGAAAGAAAGAGCCAAGCAAGTCAACAAGAGGGGGCTTAAGTAACCATTTATCTAACAATCCCCCACTAATTGACTCATTAACTCTGAATTTTTTAGGCAAAGGAAGTGTTATATACTTAAGCATCAACATCTCAAGATTGAATTGATGCATAGTGATGTGATGCAACAACTTAGTTAATGAAGTGAATTTCTTTTAAACTTCATAAACTTGGAATGAGACCTTCACAACACATATTCCTTAATAAGAAAAGAACAAGAGCCTTTATTGTTATACGCACACCTTGGGTTCTCATGAGTGCTTTAGAAAGATTGTCCAAGTCTTTTATAGAAGTTGGCCTTACCTTTACACTCAAGAGGGTCGTTTCTCTAAGTCTATCACCTTATAGACCACCCATTAAAGGTTATGAAACCATTAAAGTTAATATGGCTCAACTTATACAATATGGTGTCCATTAAGTCCATTATATTAGGACCACCATACTGGGCTTTAGATATGTAAAATTTGTTAGATCTTGTTTTTAGAGTCTAACTATCCGGAGTCATGAAACATGAGCGTAATCCAATGAAATCTCCTTAACCATCATTGATTCATCTTTATGCTTTGATACCATAAATGTTGGATCCCTTAGTCCTAGTGGGCGGGTTCGCTGCAACAAACTTTATGTTTCCCCGTGGATCCCTTAGTCCTAGTGCGCGGGTTCATCGCGACAAACTTTATGTTTCGTCGAGCGAACGGATGATAACTTCTACGGAGACCATTCGAGAAAAGTTCACTGCGGATAACTTTTAACTTCGCCATGACGAAGTTCCCATATTAGACCCAAACATCTCTCGAGATAAATACGTCGTGGCGAGAAGCTTGACTTTGCCGCGGCAAATATGCAAAATTAACCATACTAACACCTTTTGGGAAGGGTTCACTCAAGAGCCTTCCCTAGGTTTCTCCATCTATCCTAACCTTACTTTCACTTTAACTTTTCCCAATTTCACTTCCTCTAATGCAACATAATTTCATGACAATTCAACTACTAACATTATTTCATAAAACTCTCTAATCGCTACTCATTTGATTCTTTACTTACCACTAATTCTTATCTTCCACAAATTCCTATTTTTCTTTTCCATAACACATTTCACTTATATGTAACAACAATTCATATTCAAAATTTATCATCTCAAATTGATAACTTCCTCAAGTATACTTAGTTTCAAGTCAACCTCATCCATACACAAACTCATATTTCATTAACGTCAAACAGAAAGAGTTTTACAAAGCTGGGCATTTCAAGCCACAATTCATCAATATCTCAAATCTCAAAATACAAAAGTTACATGAACTAATAATCCTTAAAATACGACTAAAGCCTTATTTTTAAAAATTCTAGCTTAAAATACAAAACATGTAGAATTAGAAGCGATGCCTTGGTTCTTGATCACTCAATCTTATTTTCTTTACCTAAGGATGGGACGGAAGGGGGTGAGCTTAAAGCTCGTGGGTAACAAGTTTATAACGGAGAAATAAGCAAAACCTTGAAAATATTCATTTGTCATAGAAAATTCATATTGAATTTATAAAGCACATGTTTGTCACATTCTCTTCATTTAATCTAATTCACCAACAACTTAATTTATGCATTCATCAACTTGTTCACAAAATCATAAACACATAAGCATATCATAATGGTTTGGGTAGTCCAAAACAGAACATACTATACATTTCCACATAATGGTCCTGTGTAGTCGTGAACAGAATGTACTATCGCAATCCACATAATGATCTTGCATAGTTGTGAACTTATGGAAGTCCATGAAGGAGCTCCATGCCACTAGCGGGCAGGTGGGAGAAGGCTTTAGTCGAAGTTCACTTAACTTAACTTAGGGGACCACCACAAACCCACATAACATGTATTTTATGACTTAAAAACAGATTGCCCAAATGGCACATTTCGAAAACATGATTTTTCTTGACATTTTGCCACAAAGGCATATTTTAGAAACACAATTGTTTATGAACATGAAATATTTCACATGCATTTCCATCAACCAAATTCATATACCAAACAAATAACAATTTCTTAGGTCATTCAAAAGCAATAATGCAACAATTATGAAGCAATTTAAAATCATTTTATTTTCTTGTTTTAAAAGAAAACATTCATGGCTCAGTACTCAATTATAAACATGAAACCCACCTTAGAAATCCTTGCTCAAAAGTGCCTCTCATCTTGATCCTCTTGCCTTCCTTGATTCCCTTTATCAATGACAAGAATTCTCATTCAATAGGAATACAATTTGAGGAACCATACATAGCATATGCACCAAGATAAATTTTAAATACTCAAACTCTTCCAAACATCCCAACCTTTCAGTCAATTTTCTATAATCATTCTAATCAGGTAAATGAAGAAATTTGATAACACTTCCTTCTATAAAAATTTTTTTTCATTGTCTTAAGTTTCTAATGAAACAAAATTATTCAATTTGGTTCAGAAATCTGAAAGTTATACCCCAAAACTATTCTTATGTCAAAACAATATTCTATACTCAACTTTCAGCCAAAACTTGAGATTCTTAGACACTGAATTAAAACTTGATTTCATCAGACAATTTGTAGCCCTAAGTCTTTAGTTTACTCTAAATTAAAAATGATCTCATTTGTATAACTAAAGAAAAAGTTATGTCTAAAATATTAAAGCATACTCAGTGAATATGTTTCAACTACATTTTCCAGTTTTTAACTTCCAACATTTCACGTATAACTCATTTTGTACCTAAACCATCTTTTCTACTTCATTTATAATTCAAGAATTCTCCTTTTTTCTTTACTCATGACTAATCCCCAACAATTTCTCATTTAATAGTTCTAACTTCTAAGAAAAGTTCAGGTCCAACAACTACTATGACTTTTTGTCATAAAATGCCTAAGTGCTATCTTGATTTTGTCTTTCTTAGTTGTAGCCATCACAAATATTAATCTTATAATAAAGATAGGTTAAATGGAAGTGGGATAGGTGGTAAGAACCAAAAAGAAGAAGATGATCCAACTCTTGATTATTCCTCTCCTTCTTTGTATATTAAATTTCAAGTCTTCTTCTTGTCTATATTTGTTTTAATCATCCTCATTCTTGTTCTATAAGGAAAACTGAATATGATTCTTTAAAAAATAGCCCAAATGTAGTACTTTCGACTCTATTTAACTCCTTTGGTTCTGAATTGTGCCTAAAACCAAATATTAATAAAAATGAGTATCGTAAGCAATTTCATGTCATTAATCGCTAAGTTTTATGTAATAATTATACAATCAATTGAACACATATCACAACCTAAGGAAAAATTGGGACTAGCAGAGCTTATTATTAGTCCATGATTAATAGTTTGAGGAGATGTCCCAAAAAATTACAACAATGGGATATGTTTAATCATGTTTAGGCCAAGATTGATCTGAGAACCGGACTTTACACATATTCAACACTTTTATCATCTTTGATTGGTTTCTATAATTTGTTTTCACTACTTTAATTTTACTTTATTTCCTCAATTACATAAAACCCAAAACCCCCTTTTATTTCTTTTGTATTAATATTTTTATTTCAAGAATTAGCTTAACATTCTTTATAGATATGATCTCGACTCATCAACTACAAGTTTTTAGTGTGTAGAGATAGGTAAATTTTACAATGCACTTAACACACATTGTCAAATTTTGATGCCGTTGCTGGTGAATGTGTGACAAGATCTCCTCTATAACGCACAACTACCATAGAGCATATGCCTGAACATCCAGAGGACATTTAAGAACATACCCTATGAGAATGGCATGTTACAGCAACCTTATTCACTACAATAGGATCATACAACACATAAGTGATCATAAGTTCAACATTTTTCATTTCATTTCACAAAAATCATTTATATTGCCATTACAACTCATAGTCCATATATGTACACTACAACAACATCTGAGAGTTTTTTGTTCTTTACAATATATCTAATATGAAATGAGATGCTAACAAATATAATCTTGTGGATGCATTTTCTCATTAGAATGAGTGGCATTTTTCCCTTAATTTCTAGATTAATTATTGGACTTTATACATATTTTCCTGCTAAATTGTTTAGTTCACCTGAATTTGCATTTATAATTGTTCAAGTTTATTTTGTAGGAAATGCACTTGATTTTAGTTATAAAGAACCACAACAGCCCAAGGCAAAACAAAGGAGAAAATGTAGCATTAAGGGCTGTCTAAAACGTGGAAAAGAGGATGTGTGGGAGCATTAAACGACAACCAAAGGAGACCACACAGCAAGCACCAAACATCACGCTACAGGGAGACATCCAAGTGGAGAAGAAATGACGCTCCACCAGGAAAAAGAAAAGGAACAAAGAAAGTAGCTTTTACTTGAAGACATAGGGAGTAGAAATGGATGTGAACAACAGGGAGGAAACAAACACACACAACGTAGGAAAAAAAATGTTTTTAGTGTTTTAGTTGTTTTAAATTGAGAAAGAACTATACAGTGGAGGCATGAAAAGAGGAAGCTACACGCACCACTAAGATCCACAGTAAATGAAGGAAACGCAGCACATGAGGAAGGCCATGCCAAAGCAAAAAAAAACAAAGCTGGAAAAAGCACAAGGAGCCCCACCATGCACACCAGCTGGAGACCCACATCAGGTGGAGGAATTAAATAAAAGCTAGCTACATCACCACACCACCAGCAGGAGACATGTACTGCTAGAGGAGAGACCCACCAGTTGGAGCACTGCAGAGACGCACATCAGCTAAAGAATTAAATAAAAGCTGGAGATGTGAATAGCTAGAGAAGAGACCCACCAACAGCAGACAATCCATGCCAAAGCAGAAGAGGATAGATAGAAAGAAAAAGAGGAGATGAGGTGTTGTCTATAAAAAAAAAAGAAAGGAGCATGAACTGAGGCAGGGGAAAATAAAAGGAGAAAACAAAGTGGACTAGAGGAACTAGAAGAGTGCGTGAACAGAAAATAAAGTGAAATAACGTGAGCTGCTGAGAGTGAGTGAATTGAAGAAGAATGTGAGCTGAAAGGTGAGTGGACTGGAGCAAAATAGAGACTCTCTAACGTTACAAACCAAGGGAGGAGTGCGTGAACACCAGGAGCTCCAAACAAAATTTACACCACCAGACACAAGGAAAAAAAATGAGAATAACATGAGCTAGGATATAGTAGAGGTGTGAACAGGAAGCAGCTGATGGGGCATCACGCACCAAGAGGTAGACACCAACAACGACAAAGGCGATAGCTGAGAAAAAAATCACGAAAATGAGGAGCTACAATGGGCAAGGCGCAACATAATAAACGCAAAAAGGGAGACCTGAAAACCCATTTTATCCTCTATTTATTATTTAGTGTCTCATATGTTGTTTGTTGACTTTAATGTTTGTGGTTTTCATCCTACCATGAGTGAGTAGTTT